>JAVSCE010013814.1:0-136315 GCA_032199065.1 Smutsia gigantea | reverse complement strand
AAGGAAGTAGTCTAGCAGTCCACCGAAGCTCATAGATCTCCCAACACAAGGGACCCAAGGAAGACAACACCAAGACACATAATAATTAAGATGGCAAAGATCAAAGATAAAGACAGGGTATTAAAGGCAGCTAGAGAGAGAAAAAAGATCACCTACAAAGGAAAACCCATCAGACTATCATCAGACTTCTCAACAGAAACCTTACAGGCCAGAAGAGAATGGCATGATATATTTAACGTTATGAAACAGAAGGGCCTCGAACCAAGAATATTGTATCCAGCACGATTATCATTTAAATATGATGGAGGGATTAAACAATTTCCAGATAAACGAAAGTTAAGAGAATTTGCGTCTCATAAACCACCACTACAGGATATCTTAAATGGACTGCTCTAGATGGAAGCACACCTAAGGCTAAAAAGATGTCACCAGAGGGAAAAAAAAAATCATAGCAAAGAAAGCAGACCATCCAAATACTAACTAAAGGCAAAGAATAAAACACCTATTATAGAAAGAATGGAGGAGGAGGAATAAGAAGGGAAAGAAAGAAACATCAGACTGTGTTTACAATAACTTAACAAGAAAGTTAAGTTAGATTGTTAGATAGTAAAGAAGCAACCCTTGAACCCTTGGTAACCACGAATCTAAAGCCAGCAATGGCAATAAGTACATACCTATCAATAATCACCCTAAATGTAAATGGACTGAATGCACCAATCAAAAGACACAGAGTAACAGAATGGATAAAAAAGCAAGACCCATCTATATGCTGCCTACAAGAAACTCACCTCAAATCCAAAGATATACACAGACTAAAAGTGAAGGGATGGAAAAAGATATTTCATGCAAACAACAAAGAGAAAAAAGCAGGTGTTGCAGTACTTGTATCAGACAAAATAGACTTCAAAACGAAGAAAGTAGCAAAAGATAAAGAAGGACATTACATAATGATAAAGGGGTCAGTCCAACAAGAAGATATAACCATTATAAATATATATGCACCCAACACAGGAGCGCCAGCATATGTGAGACAAATACTAACAGAATTAAAGGAGGAAATAGACAGCAATGCATTCATCTTAGGAGACTTCAACACACCACTCACTCCAGAGGACAGATCAACCAGACAGAAAATAAGTAAAGACACAGAGGCACTGAACAACACACTAGAACAGATGGACCTAACAGACATCTACAGAACTCTACACCCAAAAGCAACAGGATACACATTCTTCTCAAGTGCACATGGAACATTTTCCAGAATAGACCACATACTAGGCCACAAAAAGAACCTCAGTAATTTCAAAAATATTGAAATCCTACCAACCAACTTCTCAGATCACAAAGGTATAAAACTAGAAATAAATTTTAGAAAGAAATCAAAAAGGCTCACAAATACATGGAGACTTAACAACACTCTCCTAATTAATCAATGGGTTAACGACCAAATCAAAACAGAAATCAAAGAATATATGGAGACTAATGACAACAACAACACAAAGCCACAACTTCTGTGGGACGCAGCAAAGGCAGTTCTAAGAGGAAAGTATATTGCAATCCAGGCCTATTTAAAGAAGGAAGAACATTCCCAAATGAATAGTCTAAAGACACAATTACTGAAATTGGAAAAAGAAGAACAAATGAGGCCCAAAGTCACCAGAAGGAGGGACATAATAAAGATCAGAGAAGAAATAAATAAAATTGAGAAGAATAAAACAATAGAAAAAATCAATAAAACCAAGAGCTGGTTCTTTGAAAAAATAAACAAAATAGATAAACCCCTAGCCAGACTCATTAAGAGAAAAAGAGAATCTACACACATAAACACAATCAGAAATGAGAAAGGAAAAATCACGACGGACCCCACAGAAATACAAAGAATCATAAGAGAATATTATGAGAATCTATATGCTAACAAGCTGGAAAACATAGAAGAAATGGACAACTTCTTAGAAAAATACAACCTTCCAAGACTGACCAAGCAAGAAACAGAAAAACTAAACAGACCAATCACCAGTGACGAAATCGAATTGGTAATCAAAAAACTACCCAAGAACAAAACCCCTGGGCCTGATGGATTCACCTCTGAATTCTATCAGACATATAGAGAAGAAATAACACCGATTCTCCTTAAAGTTTTCCAAAAAATAGAAGAGGAGGGAATACTTCCAAACTCATTCTATGAAGCCAGCATCACTCTAATACCAAAACCGGGCAAAGACCTCACCAAAAAAGAAAATTACAGACCAATATCCCTGATGAACGTAGATGCAAAAATACTCAACAAAATATTAGCAAACCGAATTCAAAAATACATCAAGAGGATCATACACCATGATCAAGTGGGATTCATCCCAGGGATGCAAGGATGGTACAACATTCGAAAATCCATCAACATCATCCACCACATCAACAAAAAGAAGAACAAAAACCACATGATCATCTCCATAGATGCTGAAAAAGCATTTGACAAAATTCAGCATCCATTCCTGATTAAAACTCTCAACAAAATGGGTATAGACGGCAAGTACCTCAACATCATAAAGGCTATATATGACAAACCCACAGCTAACATCATACTTAACGGCGAGACGCTGAAAGCTTTTCATCTAAGATCGGAACAAGACAAGGATGCCCACTCTCTCCACTGTTATTCAACATAGTACTGGAGGTCCTAGCCACAGCAATCAGACAAAACAAAGACATACAAGGCATCCAGATTGGTAAAGAAGAAGTCAAATTGTCACTATTTGCAGATGACATGATACTGTACATAAAAAACCCTAAAGACTCCATTCCAAAACTACTAGAACTAATATCTGAATTCAGCAAAGTTGCAGGATACAAAATTAACACACAGAAATCTGTTGCTTTCCTATACACTAATGATGAACTAACAGAAAGAGAAATCAGAAAAACAATTCCATTCACAATTGCATCAAAAAGAATAAAATACCTAGGAATAAACCTAACGAAGGAAGTGAAAGACCTGTACTCTGAAAACTACAAGACACTCCTAAGAGAAATTAAAGAGGACACTAACAAATGGAAATGCATCCCATGCTCTTGGCTAGGAAGAATAAATATTGTCAAAATGGCTATACTACCTAAAGCAATCTACAGATTCAATGCAATCCCTATCAAACTACCAACAGCTTTCTTCAATGAACTGGAACAAATAATTCTAAAATTCATATGGAACCACAAAAGACCCCGAATAGCCAAAGCAATCCTGAGAAGGAGGAATAAAACGGGGAATTACGCTCCCTGACTTCAAGCTCTACTACAAAGCCACAGTAATCAAGACAATTTGGTATTGGCACAAAAACAGACCCACAGACCAGTGGAACAGAATAGAAAATCCAAACATTAACCCAAACATATACAGTCAATTAATATTTGATAAAAGTGCCTTGGATATAATATGGGGAGATGACAGCCTCTTCAGCAGCTGGTGTTGGAAAAACTGGACAGCTACATGTAAGAGAATGAAACTGGACTACTGTCTAGCCCCATACACAAAGGTAAACTCAAGGTGGATCAAAGACTTGAATGTAAGTCATGAAACCATAAAACTCTTAGAAAAAAACATAGGCAAAAATCTCCTGGACATAAACATGAGCAACTTCTTCATGAACATATCTCCCCGGGCAAGGGAAACAAAAGCAAAAATGAACAAGTGGGACTATATCAAGCTGAAAAGCTTCTGTACAGCAAAGGACACCATCAGTAGAACAAAAAGACATCCTACAGTATGGGAGAATATATTCATAAAAAACGTATCTGATAAAGGGTTGACATCCAAAATATATAAAGAACTCATGCACCTTAACAAACAGAAAGCAAATAATCCAATTAAGAAATGGGCAGAGGACATGAATAGACACTTCTCCAAAGAAGAAATTCAGATGGCCAACAGGCACATGAAAAGATGCTCCACATCGCTAATCATCAGAGAAATGCAGATTAAAACCACAATGAGATATCACCTCACACCAGTGAGGATGGCCAACATCCAAAACACAAACAACAACAAATGTTGGCGAGGATGTGGAGAAAAGGGAACCCTCCTACACTGCTGGTGGGACTGCAAATTAGTTCAACCATTGTGGAAAGCAGTATGGAGGTTCCTCAAAAAACTCAAAATAGAAATACCATTTGACCCAGGAATTCCACTCCTAGGAATTTACCCTAAGAATGCAGCAGCCCAATTTGAAAAGGACAGATGCACCCCTATGTTTATTGCAGCACTATTTACAATAGCCAAGAAATGGAAGCAACCTAAGTGTCCATCAGTAGATGAATGGATAAAGAAGATGTGGTACATATACACAATGGAATATTATTCAGCCATAAGAAGAAAACAAATCCTACCATTTGCAACAACATGGATGGAGCTAGAGGGTATTATGCTCAGTGAAATAAGCCAAGCCGAAAAAGACAAGTATCAAATGATTTCACTCATATGTGGAGTATAAGAACAAAGAAAAAAACTGAAGGAACAAAACAGCAGCAGACTCACAGAACCCAAGAACGGACTAATAGTTACCAAAGGGAAAGGGACTGGGGAAAATGGGCGGGAAGGGAGGGATAAGAGGGAAAAAGGGGCATTACGATTAGCAAATGTAATGTTGGGGGGGCACGGGGAGGGCAGTACAACTCAGAGAAGACAAGTAGTGATTCTATAGCATCTCACTACGCTGATGGACAGTGAGTGTAATGGGGTTGGTGGGGCGACCTGATGAAGGGTAGTTTAATAATCGTGATATTGCACATGTAATTGTAAATTAATGATAATAAAATAAATTATATAAAAAAAAATAAAAAATAAATAAATAAAAGCAAGAAACCTGCTTCTCTACAAGCCCTGGTTTGTAGATTCATTTTGATTTTCTTGACCAAAGAGTCAGCTCTGTGTATTGCCGTAGCAGCTCAATAAACACGCACTTAGCTGTGAGGTCCTTGAGGACAACTGTGCCTCATTCAGGAACGCTCCCCAAGAGCCTCAGGAATGGTAGGCGGGCATGACTGCCTGCATCTAATGGAGAATATATTGTGAATTCTCCTGAGGCCAATGGAGACCCCCTGTTCCCCCAATGTCCATCCACATGGCATAACTGTGGAAAGAATAACAATCAGACAGATCTCAAAAATGTTAATTTGGTGTTTTTTCCTGGTACATGAAAGGACAGAAGTCTAAGAAAACACTCTTCCTTCTGAATACTATTTGCCTCAGATCAATAATATGCAGAAAACACAATCACAGGACATATGAGAATCATCTTGCCTCCAATCATGGTATAATAGAAAAAAAGATATAATACAGCGTTTGTCATAAAAAGCGTTTGTAGTTAAAATGCATTACCTTTAGAAGACTTTCTTTGGTGCCTCCTGCAGTTGTTCCTATTACATTCTAGCAACTGCTAAGAATGAGACCTTATAAAGTGAGATTGGATGTTTATGAAACACAGACTTAGATGGTCTTATGTATGATTTGTTAACTTATTAAAAGGCATTGTGTTTTCTGGATGAACAAGATAAGAACACTGACATACTCTTAATATCATAGTTCTTCCTTACCTATCTACAGTTTTGCTGTCCGCAGTTTCGGAAACCCTCCATCAACTGTGGTCCCGAAACAGGTGAACTTCCTTCTGATGAACTGTCAGAAGGTCAATAGGAGCCTAACGCTACATCAACATGCCTGTCATTCACCCCACTTGTCATCACGTACAAGTCACTTCATCATGAGAAGGGTGTGTGCAGGGCAATCAGATATTTTGAGAGAGAAAAAAAGACCACTTTCATATAACTTTTATTATAGTATATTGTTATAATTGTTTTACTTTACTTTTAGTTATTGTTAATCTCTTTTGCTAATTTATGAGTTAAACTTTATCATAGGCATCATAGGCACGTGTGTACAGGAAAAACAATAAACAGAATAAACTATTTGTGGTATTAGGCATCTATGGGGGTCTTGGAACAAATTCCTCTGGACAAGATGGGACTACTGTGTTTTTAAAGTTTTGAAGTTTATTTGTCAAACTGTAGAACGTACCAGGCTCAGAGCCTCCGTCGTTTCTAGCTTTTTTACCCCAGGCCTGGCTTTTATCTCAACTTTAGTTTAATTGGTTAATTGTTTTAGAAGACTGGTAAATTAGCTGGAATGTTTATTAAACACCAGATATAACTGAATCACTCTGCTAGATGTTTTACATATTTTACTCAGTGTAGCCCTTAATCTTTCTGATGCTTATATTTTTATTCTTATTTGTACTTGAGGAAACTGAGAGTTAAGAGATCAAGTAACTTCCCCCACCCCACTCCCCAGCCAAACAAATCTAAAGCTGCATATTGGAAGCCCATCAGAATTCATGATCTTTCCATCACGCCTTACCCACATCCACGTTGATCCGACCTGGGGTAGTTGCAAACAGCATCCTCCCTGTAAAACATGGTCAGACTAGGTTCTCTCCTCCCATCCCTACCCCCGATCCCAACAAGAATTCCAAGGTATGAGAGCAATTTGTCTTATTCTTTCAACCTCCTAGGTGAACCAACCTAGAATAAGTCCAATCAGAAACAACTTGGTATGATCTGGTTCCACCCCTCCCTGACTCTTACTGGCTTTGTAACTGTGTCCAAGTGTTTACTTCTCTCACCCCCTCATTGCTCATCTTTAAATGACAAGGTTAACCACCAAGTTCCATAGGATATCTTAGTTTGATTTTTAATGGGGTTCCTAAAGAGTAGGTATATTTTATGAGTTTCCTGTAAATTAGCATTTAATCAGTAAATTGCAAAGTAGAGACATTGCCACAACTTCAAAACAAAAAAGAAAGCACAGTCTCCTAAACACACTCTAATGCTATTTGGATTATGTTCCAGAAACATCCTTTTTTTAAAAAAAGAATGCAATTATTAAAATTAAAAGAAACCCTTATTAACATGTTTTTGTTTATGGCTTGGCATTTAAAATGTGCTGTTCCTACGCTGAAATCCCTGTATCCAAAACCTACCAAAAGAGAGTGGATTCCTTATGATGTTCCAAACACAGCAGCACTTTAGCCATCAGACGATGATAATCGGAAATGACAGATAGTGCTGACCACGGTGCCTTCTGTGGTGAGAATGGTAGGGGCTTAGTAGCTTCCCATTAAATTAATGAGAAACCCTGGTCCTTTTGGCCAGCAGGAGTGAGCAACATAATGGAGACATCTGAACGCCTTTCTACCACCCTAGGAATAAAAGGCAAGATTGAGATCACAACCAATTCAGTTAAGTGTTTGGCTTTCCACGTGGTTTTTCCCCCAGACTGGGCATTTGCTCCATTATTCCCTCAGTGTGTTTTTCAAGATTAGCAACAAGTGAAATAGCCGTTTTAAGATATTTCGGGTTGGTTACACTCTTGTTTCGGAATCATAAGAAATTAAAAGGTCAGGAATCCCTCCTAATCTTTAAAACTGTCCAGTGAAGGTATGTTTTTAATGTGGATCCATAAAGTAGGATTTTCATTTTACAGTCGGTTTGCTCTTACCATTAGCAACTCTTTGGTCTGATATATAATGCAAGACCTTGCAATTATTTAAAAATAAATAAATAAATAAGAGAATCTAATTGTGAGTTCTTCTTGAGACAGAAGACAAAAATCAAAGAAATATTGAATTAGGAATTAGATGAGTTACGCGGTGCAGTCAGGAACAACTATTCAGCCAGAAAATAACCCATTTAATCTCTCAATGCCTCAGTCTCTTCATTGGTAAAATAAATGTTTTAACAATATTATGTGTAAGTTTTTCCAACATTCTGAAGTATACTACTCTCTTTGAAAAAACAAAGAGAAATATGGTGAATAAGTAGATAGCTGATACTGTTGTTGAAAGCAAATATTCCAGGATTTATCTTTTCTTGGACATAGATCATCTTCTATAAATGGGAATAGTGTTCTATACTATCTGTTTTCCTATTACTGAACACACAAATTCTAATCCATGGAAATTCCACTTACATATTGAAGAGTAGGCACATGGAACGTTCTTTACATTGCCACTATTAGCATTTCTACTATGACTTGTATCATCTGTTTAGTCAACATTGATCAAGTAGTCTTGACACAATTTGTTTGTTTTTTACTTCATTCCATAATTTCATTTTCTTAACCCCCAGGAATAAAGCCTTAGACATAACTTTGGAAGAGTTCATTTCTTATAATCTTTTTAAACATAAATCATGCATTGACTGCATTTCCATTTAGTGGATTAATCCTCTATGTCTTTTCTAATTCCTTAGACTGCCTTGTCTTGTCATCTAGATATTCATTAACATCTTACCCAGAGAATGGAAGTTTAAAGAAAGCTGTGTAATATTGAGGATAATTTAAAAGTATGGATAAAGGTTTTTAAATTATGAAAACCTGTAATGTTAACATTTACTTGAAGAAACTTATAGGGGTTTTCTAGATATGTACATTCTATGGATTTCTGAGAGTGCTCAAGCCCCAGGAAAACAATTAAATGAAAACTTAATATGCATAATTTCAATGCAAACTTTTATAAAGGTATGTAGAGAGGAGAAATGGCAACTGTGAATACCTACTGTTTGTCAATTACTTTATCTGCATTAGCTTGTATCTCATATTAGCCCTAAAAGTATTGTGGATTCTGACTTACAAGTGAGGAAACTGAGTCTAAGTGATGGAAAATAATGAATGCATGATCTTATAGCCAGTAAACAGCAGAATCACTTCTGGTATTATTGGCTGTAGAAATGATGCTCTTTTTGCCTGTGTATCATTGCTTCTCTTGCATAAACTTGTTAAGTATTCTTTTTCTGCTCTTTGTACTTTTCTTTCTCTCTCTTTAAGCTCAAGGTAAAGGCTTTTCATTTCAGTTCTTTCTAACCGGTAAGAATTCTAAATCTAATTTAAAAAAATTATTTATATAATAGTATCTATATAATTTACATAATGTATATTTATGTATATGTAATATATATATTATTTTATTATCAGTGCTACCCTTTATTGAGAGATACATGGCCTAAGCCCTTGCAAACGTCCTCTTATTAAATACATTGTCTTGCCTGAGGATTTCAGTACCGGGTAAGTTCACTCTTGATTCAGTGAGACTGAGAAATGACAAAGGAACGTTCTTGGGGTGAAAGGGTTTATACCAAACTTTATTCCACGGTGGCATGTCAAGCGCTAGAATCCCATCTGCCCCAGGCCAAGTCTGCAGGCCAGCAAGCCGATCTCTGCCTCTGGGCCTCTCTGTCCCTGCAGCCATCTGTCTCTGTCCTCGGCGCTGCCACCACTCCAGCCTCAGCTCTCCTGCAGCCCTGCAGCAGTCCAAACACTGGGCGGAGCTCTTTATATAGAATCAACAACAATGTATTTCCCACTGGAGTGCATATAGCAAGCCGACCAGGGCCAGGTGAGAATCCTGGCCACGGGAACTTTCATTTTCTCTACATATATGACAGGGGTACATCCTATAATTGTTTTCAGATTCAAAAACAAAGGTTTAAAGAGATTTACCAGTTTCCCTAAGATAAAATTGTTAGTTGTTTCTAAAGAAAAAATTCGATCTTATATCCATCCAGGAATGAGGAAGAAAGTACATGGTAAAATTTCTTTCATTTCAAGTAGGGGAGGTTTAAATATATTCATTTTTTAAAATGATTCGGTTGTTGATCTTTATTGTACAAGTCCCTTTAACTTTTGCTCTTCAAAAAACTGCTTGTTCTACACCTCAGAAAAACAAAAAGAACTAAACCAAACCAAAAGCCACTGATATGATGATGTAGCACTGCCACCCAGTGTCCAGCAAGGGAAATACATTGTAAGTGCTTCACCGCGGCAAATGAATGTGAAATGAAATATTAAGATTGAAGGGAAATATTTGAGCACTTCCTTTTTATTATTTACCCTGGATGTGAGCCACCTCAAAGTGAATAAATTGACTCTGTGTGTGTGTGTGTGTGTGTGTGTGTGTGTGTGTGTGTGTGTGTGTGTGTGTGTCATGATGTAATGTTAGTGTTAAGGGCCTTTAAACGATATAAAAATGTGAATAATAAAATGAACACACCATGTGCAACTGCAAATTTCTCTTTAAATTTTGCAAACTTTTTGATTCAATACAATTTTTTATTAACATATATTTAAAAAAACATTTTGAAATTGTGTGGCTGCCGTGCTCCTCCTAGTCCATACTGGTGATTGACGTATATACATACAGAGCAAACCAACTGGGTTTTGGTTCTTAAGGCATGGATGCTGCTATTGAACACAGCATCCTGAATTTTTTATTGCCTGTAGATTGCGTGCTTTGTTTTTCATTATTTCTTGGCTTTGTTTTGTTTCTCTGTTTGTTCAAACATTTTTTTTTCTTTCTTGGTTTATTTAAACCACTGATATCAAAGACATTTGACCATTAAGAAAGGGCAGAAGACAGAGCTTTGGATTCAAATATATTTAGAATCATGAGTTGGAGGAATATTTGGTTACTCTTAACAAATATTGATGGACTTTTGGTCTGGTGCTGCATTTTTGGCAAATACAGCATAGTCTTGACTTCAATATAATAATGGTCACTACGCAAAACAGAAACATAAATAGAGACAATGCAACATTTGTCATGTGAGGAGCAGGCACGGAACTTTGCCTCCTATTCATATGAGTATCTCAAGAGGCCAGCAGGTGCTTCGCACAAAGACTGGATTATTGCTGGATCAGTGAATGGAGTAGTATAATAGAGATAAGCACAAAACTCCTAATCACAATTTGAGAGGTTGCAGGAGGCTGGAGGAGGAAATTTGGGTAAAACGTGATTAAGCATAAGCAGTCAAAATAGGAGGATGTTTCAGGTAGAGAACAGTAGATGGGAAGGTCAGAGGTGATCCTAGAATTATTTAATTCAAGTAATTTGAAATGTAAGGAAACTACAGGTAAGTGACTTGCTAAATCAAATGATGCATAGCATCACAACCAAGTTTAGGCTGGGTCTTACAGTTCCCTCTCTAATCTATATTGATCTATTCTAGTGCAACTGTGAATGAATATTTTTTTGTGGCAGGGGGAGGGAGAGGCAGGTGCAGAATGGGCTTCCTATCTGATGGTAGTGAAAAAGGAAAGAAAGGAGTTAATGAGAAAGACATGCTGAGGGAAGAATCTGTAGCACCCAGCTAATAATTGGACACGGATGTGGAGAAGGTTCAGTTGACAAGGGACAAATAAATGAGGAGAAGCAAAAGTCAACCATCAGCTGAACCTTATGAGCATTTGTCTGTTAGCTACACCCCAATTTATTAAGGCTATTACTGTTAATGAGAATAAGAACCATGCAGGAAGGGAACAGACCCAGAGAGCAGTATTGCCAAATGGTTGAGGAAGAGCACCTAGGGCTTATTACACCACAGGCAATATTTACTCAAAACACCTTTATTGAGGGCCTACCACCCAATGCCATTATTGGGGAACCAAAGAAAATGGAAGAAATTATTCCTTCTTTCCAGTAATTTATATTTGGTTTGAGGTCTTTAAAAAGAAATACATGCAGAAATGGGTTATAAAAAAATCCCAGGGCAGCATCGGCACAATGGGGAGACGTCATGATGCACATGCGCTGGTCTCGATCTAAAGAAGCCCATGTTTTAGTCCCAGCCCTGCTGTTAGCAAAAGCTGCTGGTCAGGCCGTTGCAGACTCTGTGCTGGTTGGGCTTTCTTGTGCTTCTTCATCATACATTTGTGCAGCTGTGGAAATTTCTGGCTAACAGAAGTAAAATATCTTGAATAAGATATGTCTTTTGAAAATTCTCACAAAATAGCCAATTTGGCAAATGGGAGGCTGCCATCAGCTGGTCCCACTGGGCTTCCTGTTCCTCGCCTCTAAAAGTGGGTTGGTCTTTCAGTGACCCCTGTCGGCCCTCTTCCTACTTAATATGTTCATGTTGTCCAGATTCTTTACTTAGCTGTTGAGAGAAGATAAATGGAGGAAAAGGATTAGCACGTTTTTCGTAGCCTCCCTGATCAGGCCAAATATGGGTCTTTGGTTCCTGCTCCCCCCGTCAGATGCAGCCACGAGAGCATCTGCACCCACTTCTCCTACCAGCCTTCACCTTGAGTCTCTTCTTGATCGGTAAACAAAGCACTGCGGGGGTCAGCCCACCCCACCCTGACGGCTCATGCTCCCTGATCTGTGAGTTCCAATTAACATCTTTATTCTAATTTTTGACTTGGCTTTTACTCAGTATGTTCATCCTCTGACATTGCTGGCCTGCTATTCCTGGGGAAGAAAATATTCTATGAAGACACTTTCCTTTGAAATTTGAAGTTAAAGAAAATGTAAAGTGGATGGGTTTGGACCTTGAAGAAACTTGTGGACTTAGACTGGTTGAGAGAATAACATGTTCACAGATGGCATAGGAACTCTTCTTGGGCTGCATGTAGGGAATTTTTAGGAAAAAAAAAGTGATATAGATATGACATAAAGGCAAAGAGTTAAATTTTATTTAATATACAGTTTTGATTCTCAGTAGATATTTTTAGTATTGGCTACGGGATTTTGAGATGATCACACACCCTTAGTTAAGATGGTGTTTGCAAGACACACTAAAATTGAAGGATACTAACCCACAGAACAACCAGTTGAAGGCTTTTGATCTAAAGAAGTTTTATAGTATGATGGTCAGTAACACTACTGAATATTAGGGTAGATCTATGAAATAAGAAATTTTATTAGAAAACAAAGGTAGAAATCACTATCATTATCATCAAATACTTAAGAAGCATCTACTATGTGTTTGTGGATAAAGTGAAGGTTCCTGTGGCCCGGATTCTCACCTGACCCTGGTTGGCTAGCTCACTACACATGTGTGGGCAATACATTGTTATTGACTCTATATAAAGGGCTCCGCCCAGTGCTCTGGGCGACACGGTGGCACGGCTGCAAGGCTGCAGGAGAGCAGAGACGGGAGTGGTGGCAGCGCCGAGGACAGAGACTGAGACGGCTGTGCGGGTGGAGAGGCCCAGAGGCAGAGACCAGCTTGCTGCATGCAGACTGTCTCTGGGTGGACAGGATTCTAGTGATTGATCTGCCACCGCGGGAATAAAGTTAGGTAATAAGTCTTTTTACCCCCCAAACATTCCAGTGTTATTCCTCAGTCTCACTGAATCCACAGTGAACTTGTCTAGGGCTGAAACCCAGTGGCAAGACAGTGTTGGACAATGCAGTGAGCACCAGGAAGAAAAATGGTGAACTATGACCCACCCTTGAATGCCAAAATACAATTCTGGTGGCTGGGTGTGTCTTCAACCCAAATTATATTGACCTTAGCTAACATTTATTAAGGGAATATTCTGATTCAGCCAGAATTGTACATGTTTTACATATATTATCTCTTTAATCTTTATAATAACCATATGAAAGAGGTCCTCATTGCCATTTTACATATAAAGGAAACAGAAGGGAGGTGTGCAGAGAAATAGTGGATATAACAGGTCTTTTATCCTTTGGAAAGGGTACTTACACAATTTGCCCTCAGCTAGCATCTGGAGACTTGAATTTTGGAAGGGTTCCCACCATTCCCCGAACTGATAAGAGTGGCTCACTATAACTAACTGCTTATACAATATGGTTTATGATGAACACCTGTTTTCCTTCTGGGTGTTGGGAATTTTGGTAGATGCTAGGCAGAGGGTGCCTATGTTATAAGCCTCCAATAAAAACCCTGAGTAATCAGGATTAAGTGCAGCCTATGTGATTCCCCTGGGAGAGGACCTTTGGAAATTTGCACCTGGTTTCCTCCAGGCTGCACCCAGATGCCTTTCCTCTGTGCTAATTGTGCTTTGCATGCTTTCACTACAAAAAAAAACCGTACTGTGAGTACAATCAATGCTGAATCCTGTAAGCCCTTCAGGAGAAATGACATCACAGTGGTCTGTGATCCTTCAAAAAGAGGGAGCTAAGAATTAGGATGACTTGTTTGGTTGGAAGAGAGAGAAGGCAAGTGGTGACTGATTAGTTGAAGATACACAACCTAACTCCTCACTGTAATAGAACCCTCTTTCCCTTACAAACTCTGCTTTGCTCTCAGTTTTGCCTTATAAGAGGAGAATGAGAAACTGTTTTCTGTAGGACATTGGTCTTGTGATGGAAAAGTATCACCTGGTGCAGGTGATTCTCAAACGTTAGCATGTATCAGAGTCCCCTGGAGAGCTTGTTAAGACACTGCTGGGCCCCACTCCCTGAGTTTGTGATTCAAGAGATCTTAGGTGGAACCAAAAATTTGCATATCTAACAAGAACTTGCTGATGCTGCTGGTCAGTAGACCACACCTTGAAATCCACAGATTTACTAATTTCATAGCATCTCTGAGCACATGTGGCAAGGAGATGATAACTGCTTTTGGAGAAGAGATGTTTGTATCACAGGATGCTTCTTGGATACAAATACACAGAACAGTTGATTCTATCCACAGTCAAATAGGAATTTATTTGTTCTTTCCTAAATCAGACTTCTAGCACTTTTAAATCAAAAATATTTTCCAGAGTTACTTTCATATTGCAGCATTTGTATATGGGGAGAACTTCTAGGAATAAGAATAACTCAAGAAAATACTGGTATTTGTTATTTGATGTGGATTTCTATATATTTATAATCTCAAATTTTGCAGGTGGGACTACTTAATCATTTAAACCTCAAATGTCAGTGGAACTGGTTCTCAAATCTGTACATTCATTCTCACTTTCCGTATGAAACCTAATGACTTTGAATTTGAACAAAGGCAATTTAAAGTGGGATATTCCAAATTGGAATATATTTTCCCAGATTTTCGTTTTGACATCTTAAGATGTATAATTAAAAGCAAACTTTGTTTTGCTCCTGTTTCCCAAGTAGTGGGGTCAGAGGCCGTGAGAACTGGCTTGCCTACTTCAAAGGAGCTGCTAAGGCCCATCTGCCAGAATCCATGAACAAACCTGGATTCTATCTGACTGAATCTGGGGTGGATTATATGTTAAATCTGGTCATACCTACAGGGACTGTGATATATTCTGTAAGCTGAACTGACCCCAATTCTTCTGATAGTTAGAACTACCCAAGTGGATTCTGGTCTCCAATTTGAGGTCTTATCCTCAGACCCCTTAAGCATTGATGTGATGTAGTTTATCACTTAACTACAGGCTGAGTAACTTACTTCAGATACAGTTTTGTCCTTTTTTGTCCCCTCAGTACAGAAAGTTGCTTTGATTACATCACTCAAATCATGGTACATTTCATTCTTGTAAAACTCCTTTTGTTTTTATTCTTTCTTCTTGCCTTCCCATCACTACTCTCATTTCCACCACAGAAATTGGCAAGTGCTACAAACCAGGACTTTTTTTCCCTATCCTTTTTTTTTCTCTTTTGGAGTTCTGGTTTTTAAAACATTTATCAGCATATCAATGGTTGTAATTTTACAAGTCATTACTTATACTTTAAGAAAGTCTCTACACCTCACTAAGCCTCAGTTCCTCATCTGAAAATTGAGGAAAGTAATAGTTAATTTTATGTGTCAACTTGACTGGGCCATAGGGTGACCAGATATTTGGTCAAACATTCTAGGTGTTTCTGTGAGAGTGTTTTGGGATGAGAGTAACATTTAAATCAGCACACTGAGTCACTGAGTAAATCAGATTGCCCTTTATAATGGGGAAGCACCTCGTGCAGTCAGTTGAAGTCCTGAATTAAACAAAATGCTAGCCCTTTCCCAAGGAAGAGAGAATTCTCCTGCCTACAAGCCTTCAAACTGGCACATTGGCTCTTCCTACCTGATGATCTTCGAACTGGGACATGAACATTGCAGATGTTCAACTTGTCAGCCTCTATAATCATGCTAGCCAATTCCTTATAATAAATCTGTTTATATTGGTTCTTCTGAACCTCAGGCTTGGAACTAGCACCTTGCCATTCCTACCACATTCTGTTGTCCAGAACAGTTACAAGGCCAGCTCAGGTCCAAAGGGGAGGAAACAGGCACCACCTCTTGATGGGAGGAACCACAAAGCCACGTGTGAGCAAACGGGAACTATTTTGCACACAGTCTACTGCATTAATCTACACTCTTCATGAATTTTGCAAACTTCCTTTATCTGCTCATTAATGTGCCTATTATTCGTGATGTCCACATTCACATAACCATATTTATGAAATCATGGGATTCACGTTTTATTTTTTATTATACATTAAAAGACATAAACTTAAAAATTGAGAAAAAATATCACCCTATACCAGTTAAAATTCTCTCAGGGAAACACACTGAATTAAGGTAATGTTCAGACATTCCTATGGCATCCAGAGTGCAATGGAAAATCTCTAACTTGCAGTGAGATAGTCAAAGTGATCTCTCTAACAAGTTCTAGACTCCCTATTATATCTAAAGCACTGAAATAAATTTAGAGGAAAATACTAAGAGTTTAAACCCTGTCTCAGGAGAGTTTCTAATCCATGGTGGCAAACAAGATCCTTGTCTAGCTTACTTGCTAACCCTTAATAATTAGAAACACCATGTGTATCACACAGAGAATAAGTAAAATGGAATTTCAGAATAGGATGTGACCAAGTAAAGGGGAGGGGTAGAAAGAGAAGTCATAGATGGGATTGGCATTGAGCTGGACCTTCTAATATGGGTAGGAGAAAATAGGCCAACTTGAGTCAGGGATCCTTTTTTAAATTGAAAGAAATCCCCACCTAGAGGCTCAAAGACAACAAACACGATGCGGGCTCAGCAAAATGAGATAAATACTCTTAAAACCAACATTATCCACATTACAGTATGTAAATTAGATCATAACACTTGGCTTTGGTTTTCCAAGGGGTGGTCATTGTACACATCTGAATTTAAGAGAGTCAAGGAAAGATATAAAAGAGTTGAAAAATAGAGATAAACTCAACTTCTGGTAAGGTAGAGATCATATTCTGAGCCAATATTGATATTAAATAGAAAAAGCTGAACACAATATAAAAGCCATTAACTAGATGGCACTGAAGTTCACAAATTACTTGGTCTTCCCTTATCCATAGTTTCACTTTCTGTGGTTTCAGTTATCTGTGGTCAACCACCATCCAGAAGCAGATGGTCCTCCTTCCGATGTATGACCGGAAGGTTGATAGTAGCGTAACACTACATCACAATGCCTACCTCATTCACCTAACTTTATCTCACCACATAGGCATTTTATCATCTTACATCACAAGGAGGGTGAGTACAGTACAATAAGTTATTCTGAGAGACACACATATTTACTTATATTGTTATAATTCTTTTTTATTAGTAGTAATTATTTTTAATCTCTCACTGTGCCTAATTTATAATTAAACCTTATCATATGTGTGTATGTATAAGAAAAACAATATATATACAGTTTGGTACTATCTTTGACCACTGGAGGGCTTGAAACATGGATAAGGGGAACTAGAGTGAAGAAATATTAGTTCAAGATCCAAAAGAATATAAAAGTACAGAGGTTATCTCAGTCTTGGCGACAACTTTTCCTCTGGAGATTAGCTACTAAGAGCCTGACCAGCATTTCTGACAGCCTCCCAGAGATAAAGTCACAGAAGGTGGAGTGCAGGCCCATAGCTTAGCTTGCGGCTCTAACAGTGCAAATTGCCTAGTCATAGACAACGGCCCAGCTTCGGAGCAGCTAAATCTCTGAAACAGAGTTGTGTTCCAGTGCTGCTTCCATTTTACAAATTTTGGTTTTAAATTTATTTCATTTTTCTTTCAGCTGAGTACTCCTTCTACTGGACACAGACAGAATTTCAGTGAGAAAAGACATACCTGAAACTACTAAGGTAATATAAAATGACTCACCATGTGTGCTGTAGAAAAAAATTTTAGTTATTGCCCTAAAGGATTCAGAGCAACATACTGCATCTTTGTTCATTATAAAAACAAAAACAAACAAAAATAAAACCTTTTCATTGGAGTCCAAACATGGGTCATCCATGTATTTGACTTTGTTTTGTTATGTTCTTTACTTGACAATCTGTTGAAATGAATTTTCTAATGTGTTGTGGATTTTGGTTGTGATGTGTAGAACAAAAATTATTTTGAGTGGCATGTGAATTATCAAGTCATATTAGAGAGAGGCAGAAAAGAAGATCCAGTTTCTTAAGAAACAGTAGTTAGCCTTATGCCATTAGTTTTGGTGGACTTTGATTTTTAATCAATAGGGATGTTTTCCAAAGTTCTTGATAGACAGTTTCAAGAGCGGTCTCTGCTAAGCAACAGAATGACTTGTAACACACAACAGTATGTAGGTTTATAATCAGCTACTCTATTTAAAATATCTTGGTATGTCTTCCTGTTTAATTCATTTTTCTGATTCTCAATATGTCAGAACAAAATGTTCTCATTCTTTCATTTCTAGGGACATAATTATTTGTATAATTTTAATTAGTACTTGTCTACTCTGTTCTTTACACTGTTTTTATATGTGAACTGCTTTGTTAAGTGACTAAGCAAAGCACGAGCCACCAGATGCTGACTTGCAGAAAAGAATGGATTTAATGTATTCAAATATTTCAGTGGTGAAATTTTCCATGGCTGAAATCTTATACTGCAATGTACTAAACACTAATCTATATCTAAGATATTCAAAATCATTTCAAATATTTAATAAAATCAATTGAGAACAATGACCATAAAAGAAAAGACTGCAAATAATTAAAACCAGATTAGATACAAAATATTCTTTCCTTCCAAATCTACTATGATGGTTAATTTTATGTATCAGTTTAGCTAGACAATGGTGCCTTGTTATTTGGTCAAAAAATAGATGTGGCTGTAAAGGTATTTTTAGATATAATTAATATTTAAGTCAATAGACTTTGAATAAAGCATTTTACCCTCCAGAATGTGAGTGAGCCTCACCCAATCAGTTGAAGGCTTTACAAGCAACGACAGGTTTCTCAAAGCAAAAGGAGTTTTGTTTCCAAACCACAGTATAGAAATTCAACCTGGGTTTCCAGTCTTTCAACTCAAGATCACAACATCAGTTCTTAGCTGAATTTCCAGCTTTCTGGTCTGTCCTGTGGATTTTAGACTTGATAACTCCATAATTGTGTGAGTCAATTTCTGAAAATAAATCTTTCCTTCTATATATGTATTGTATATCCTATTGATTCTCTTTCTCTAGAGAACTTCCAAGTTATAGAGTAAATGCAATAAATTCCTTATAATCATTTGCAACACTGTATAAATTTCTAGCATGCATTTTTAGAGTATTTTAACATTGTGTTGTATTTTTTAAATAGTGAATAATACTGGCCACTTACACAACCATTTATCATGTGTAACTGTTTTAGATTGCAGGAGGAAATGTTCTTTTGACTCTTCTAGGTTTCTTCCTCAAGTCTTATCCTACCATTGTTTTCATACTAAGTCTTAAAAAGCATTAAAGATTATTCTTTTTTTCCCTGAGTAAATGAAAGAATTATAATTACATATCCTGTGGCCCCTTTTAGATTTCAGGAGAAAGGTTTTTCTTTTTTTCTTTCATGAGAACAACTACAGCCTTTATTTTTTTCTGTTTTGAAAATCATTAAATTGCAATATGTTTTAATCTCTGGAAGAAATACTGCCTATTCTCTGAAACAGTTCCCAGAAAATTATTATCAAGGGCAATTTACCAAAAGCATGAGTACTGGGGCCACTTCAGGGGCAACTTCTAGTGGTTGGAGGGAACAAAATTAATTTATTGGGGAAAAAAAAGTTAGTTAGGAATGGAGAAGTCTAAAAGAGAAATTTTTATTGAGTACATGAAGACAGGTTTTGGTATTTTCATTCTTAAGTCTCTCTTCCTGCTGTGGCCAAATGGAAAAAAACACTTGGGTTTTAAACAATAGGATGGAAGAATTCTAAAAGGTACAAGTAAGCCTACTTCTTAATCTTTTCTCATAGTCTCGTGAGACTGAATATATCACTGATAGTTGTGATGGAAAATAAACCAAGTGTAGGCAGCTAAGGGAAGGAGACAGAGGGACTGAAAAGAGAAGAATTTGCAAAATGGCCCAAATCACACAATCTATTAAACTTGTAATTTTTCCAACATGTTTCTTTGTATAGTCACTTGGAGATAATGATTAACTATATTAGTTCCATCAAAACATAGGTGATAAAGTTTTAACAGTTATAGTAAGTACTAATGTTCACAGGATGGTAAGAGAGAATTTTATCTGAGCACCTGGTCCAGTGATCTAAAAATGTTTCAGCCTTGTATGAGCACCCTAACATCTGTTCTTACACATATCCTCCAGACTTTTTCCAATATAACTCAGCAAGTCTTTGATTCCTTTTCATGTATATTGTATCAGCTCAACCTGCAAGGTTTTATTTGTAGTTTCTCTTCTTTGCTATGCTGACACCTAACTCTAGTAGCAAATCTGGATTAAGTAGGGATGTGGAGAAACATGCAGGTAATGGGCTTCCTTTACAAGGTTACTAAGGTGAGAAGGTAACACAATAATCTGGAAGTAACTGAGAAAGAACCATCAGACAAGAAAAGGAAAGGTGAGGGCAGAGGATGCTTAGTGGAAGGTGGGCTAAAACTACCTAAATGTCCTATTTTCAGCTCTCAAATTTAAACATTTGAATTCAGAATTCCCTTTCTTCACACCATCTAATTATATCAGAAGGAGCCACGACACCATGCAGTTTTTACATTCCTGCTACCATACTTTGGTGACAGCCATGCTATCTCCCAGAGCTTGTTCCCAAGTGAACATGGAATGATTGAGTTAGAAATTTCACCACTCTTTGCCATGGATTGGTCCCATTTTCTCCATATTTCTCCAAGAATATTTTGCTTATGTTGGCCTACATTCTGTATCAGTTAGGACATTGTTTCACCGTAACAGAAATACATTGTGGCTAGCTTAAGGCAATAGATAGGTAGATAGATATTTAAGGATACATTTAAATTTAAAGATATATATTTAAGATATATATATATATATCTTAAATATATATGAAATCAGGGTCTTGCTATATTGATAGCAGGCTCATCTGAAGGGCCATCTCTTAGCATCTCATCTGGCCAGATGTGGGCACTGCTGCTCAGAATGAATTGTTTCTTTGTGTGTATTAGATTCCAAGTCGTGTGGCAAAATCCAATTGAGGGGATTACATCATTACCACTACCTGACTACTGGGGTGTGTCCTGTTCTCTTTCCTATATAGCAGGAAATGAAATACTGCCTCCCAAAAAGATTACACATTGTGGGAAATTACTCCCAGACAAGATACTAGACAGCCTCAAAATACAAGTGGGTACTAAAACTTTAGGTATCTTTATGCCCAGCATGTCCCTACATGGGCTAGAATACACTCTAACATAGTTAACTTGTATATGCTTCTGAGATAATTCTAAATTACTGCTATGCTGGACATGACTTGGCCCTTTTTTCCCCTTAGCAAGGATCAAAAGCAAAATTTTTTCACTGTAGTTGTTCAGTCATCATGAACATATTAACATGTGTTGATTTGTAAGGCAGCAAATGGTCATCACCATAGCAAAAGCCAAGTCTCCTTTGATCATAGAATCATCAATAATATTCATTTGCTGGTCTGGCATGTGACAATTACTTTTCTACTACAGAAAGGCCATCTTAACTGAACTCGTATTTCCTGTTTCCCAGGCATTTTGAGTAGGAGGAGCACTGACCTCCACCATCTACTGCAGTGGTTTGTAGCATCTTAATGTGGCTGGAGCCTTTCACCCCCTAAATCTTGATTGTCTACATTCCACGCTGTGGGGTGTGGCAAAGAGCCCAGTGTTTTAACTCCAGAAACTGCTTGATGAGTTTGTTAGCCTCTTTTATTTGCATATTCTCATGAAGGGTAGGAAAAATTTGAACTTTGTGCTCCAGTTCATATGTTTATTTATTAATATGTAAGTGATCAAAGCACATTTGTTTACTTAGTTTTGACATTTCCACACTTAGTGATAGTTTTCCCAACACACGTAGATCTACCATGTGAACCTTGCTCACCACGTATTCCCAAAAAAGTTGCAGGAACAAATGTTTGAGATTTAAATGGTAATAAAAGATCATACAGTAAGTACCAAATGAGTAGTATAGGTAGCAACAGGAGTAAGAACGAATTTTGTCATTGGTGGTGGCAGTAGTAATGGTAAATTAGTCCTCTCCCCAACTGCTACTTCAGAGAACAGGTTTGTTTGTTTTTTCTTGCGGATTCAGGTATAAATCAACCAAAGAATTATTTTGATTTGTAGTACTGCTAGATATATGTGTCTGCCTTCATTACTGTGAGGGAAAATAATAAATTGTTTTCCTATTAGCAAAAACATTTATTCAAAACCAGCTTTGAGTAAGACTTAGCCCCAAAGCTGAAGCTGTGGCATGTCGGCCCTGGTTGCCAGCCTTAAATATGTAGAACTTGACATTGCACTTGGTATAAAACCTTGGGGGAAAAACAATCCCTGAATTGCTCTACCCAGGTAAAAATGTTTGAGAATGTGACATGAGGCAGTAAGATTTTTACCCAGCCTGAGAGGAACTGCATCTGTGTTTGGATTACCCTTCTATCTGGGGGTAATAATCCTTATAAAATGGATAATTTTATAGGACTTCCTGTGTGCATGGCGTAAGCATAACTACAGAGTTATGCAAGTAGAGAAAGAAATACCTTTTTTAATAAACTGGTGTTACAGGATTTTCTGGTATGAATTCCAGGGTATCCTCCCTACAGTTGTCTGGGTCAGTTTTACAAGTATAAAAGATGAACATAAAGTCCTGTTGGACTAGTTGATGATAATTCTCCAGCACCTAATATGTTGTTTGATATATACTAACATTTGAGGATTCCTAACTGAACCACCATGCTAAACAAATTATGAGCACATGGATATGAAGGAAATATCTAAATGTTTTGGCAAACCCTGCATGCCTCAAATGGGGCTAGGAATTTCTTTCCTAAATCACAAACTTACGAAAAGTTTCTGGAATCCTACAATGCAGTGTCACAACTACATTTGTCCTTTTAAGTCCACAGCATAATAAAGACTTGCCTTTTAGCTATTAAAATACAAGGTGACTAACAAAGTGGAGAAAACTAAATTCCTTAGAATTTTGGTGCTATTCCTTGATGGAGAAAGCCGTAAGAGGAGAAGCTACACTATATTTCCATTGTTTTTGATTGTCATGGGAAGGACCTCCAGGTAATAGTGTGATCTTTTGGAAATATTTAAGGGGAGGACTCAGTAAAAACAATGAAAGAGGCATGTTTTCTGATATGCTCTCATGCCTCTCAAATAATTAGGAAGTTGAAGGGGCTTGGAAATGTCAAATGGTACTGAATTGTACTAAGAGTTTGCTTAATAAAATTCATTGAAAAATATTTATTGTCAGAAACTTCTGGTTTCTGCTTTGGCATATAAGAAACTTAGACATGCCACTGTATCCTAACAACTAAAAGCTAAACAAACTGAAAAATCAACAGCTCTACTTAGATCCCTAAGAGAAGTGAAGTCACAAAGCAAACTGCTGCTCCTAAAAATGGAGAGACAGTCAGACACACAAAGAGTCCCAACTTACTGGGGAGAAATTCCCATGGAACAAGTGCTGTGGTAGGAAGACCTCAGTTGTAATTGATGAATTGCCAGTCATTTCGTTTGCACAATTCCAAGAGCCAGAAACTCCAGCAGGACCCAGTTATCAATGGGCCTCCACAGTTTTGGGAGTTCTACCTCCTGGAGCTCTACTAGGCTCTTACAGCAAATAAAGGAGAAAAATAAACCACATCCAAAAAAAGAACAAATGAAGCCCAAAGTCACCAGAAGGAGAGACATAATAAAGATAAGAGAAGAAATAAATAAAACTGAGAAGAATAAACAATAGAAAAAAATCAATGAAACCAAGAGCTGGTTTTTTGAAAAAATAAACAAAATAGATAAACCCCTAGGCAGACTTATTAAGAGAAAAAGAGAATCTACACACATAAACAGAATCAGAAATGAAAAGGAAAAATCATGACAGACCCCACAGAAATACAAAGAATTATGAGAATACTATGAAAATCTATATGCTAACAAGTTGGAAAACCTAGAAGAAATGGACAACTTCTTAGAAAAATACAACCTTCCAAGACTGACCAAGCAAGAAACAGAAAAACTAAACAGAACAATCACCAGCAACGAAATTGAATCAGTAATCAAAAAACTACCTAAGAACAAAATCCCTGGTCCAGATGGATTCACCTCTGAATTCTAACAGACATATAAAGAAGAAACAACACCCATTCTCCTTAAAGTTTTCCAAAAAATAGAAAAGGAGGGAGTACTTTCAAACTCATTCTATGAAGCCAGCATCACTCTAATACCAAAACCAGGCAAAGACCTCACCAAAAAAGAAAATTACAGACCAATATCCCTGATGAACATAGATGCAAAAATACTCAACAAAATACTAACAAACCTAATTCAAAAACACATAAAGAAGATCATACACCATGATCAAGTGGGATTCATCTCAGGGATGCAAGGATGGTAAACATTCGAAAATCCATTAACATCATCCACCACATCAACAAAAGAACAAAGACCACATGATCATCTCCATAGATGCTGAAAAAGCATTTGACAAAATTCAGCATCCATTCATGATTAAAACTCTCAACAAAATGGGTATAGATGGCAAGTACCTCAACATCATAAAGGCCATATATGACAAACCCACAGCTAACATAATTAACGGCAAGAAGCTGAAAGCTTTTCATCTAAGATCGGGAACAAGACAGGGATGCCCACTCTCCCCACTGTTATTTAACATAGTACCGTAGGTCCTAGCCATAGCAATCAGACAAAACAAAGACATACAAGGCATCCAGATTGGTAAAGAAGAAGTCAAATTGTCACTATTTGCAGATGACATACTGTACATTAAAAACCCTAAAGACTCCACTCCAAAACTACTAGAACTAATATCTGAATTCAGCAAAGTTGCAGGATACAAAATTAACACACAGAAATTTGTTGCTTTCCTATACACTAATGACGAGCTAACAGAAAGAGAAATCAGGAAAACAATTCCATTCACAATTGCATCAAAAAGAATAAAATACATAGGAACAAACCTAATGAACAAAGTGAAAGACCTACACCTGAAAACTGCAAGACACTCCTAAGAGAAATTAAAGAGGACACTAACAAGGAAGAATAAATATTGTCAAAATGGCTGTACTACCTAAAGCAGTCTACAGATTCAATGCAATCCCTATCAAAATACTAACAGCATTCTTCAATGAACTGGAACAAATAATTCTAAAATTCATATGGAACCACAAAAGACCCCAAATAGCCAAAACAATCCTGAGAAGGAAGAATAAAACAGGGGAATTATGCTCCCAGACTTCAAGCTCTACTACAAAGCTTCAGTAATCAAGACAATTTGGTATTGGCACAAGAACAGACCACAGACCAGTGGAACAGTATAGAAAATCCAAACATTAACCATATATACATTAACAGTATAGAAAATCCAAACATTAACCAAAATCCAAAGATATACAGTCAATTAATATATGATAAAGGAGCCTTGGATATGCAATGGGGAGATGACAGCCCCTTCAGCAGCTGGTGTTGGCAAAACTGGACAGCTACATGTAAGAGAATGAAACTGGACTACTGTCTAATCCCATACACAGAAGTAAACTCAGAATGGATCAAAGACCTGAATGTAAGTCATGAAACCATAAAACTCTTAGAAAAAAACATAGGCAAAAATTTCTTGGACATAAATATGAGCGACTTCTTCATGAACATATCTCTCCAGACAAGGGAAACAAAAGCAAAAATGAACAAGTGGGACTATATCAAGCTGAAAAGCTTCTGTACAGCAAAGGACACCATCAGTAGAACAAAAAGACATCCTACAGTATGGGAGAATATATTCATAAATGACATGTACAATAACGGGTTGACATCCAAAATATATAAAGAACTCATGCACCTCAACAACCAAAAGCAAATAATCCAATTAAGAAATGGGCAGAGGACATGAATAGACACTTCTCCAAAGAAGAAATTCTAATGGCCAACAGGCACATGAAAAGATGCTCCACATCGCTAATCATCAGAGAAATGCAAATTAAAACCACAATGAGATATCACCTCACACCAGTAAGGATGGCCAACATCCAAAACACAAACAACAACAAATGTTGGCGAGGATGTGGAGAAAAGGGACCGTCGTACACTGCTGGGGGGAATGCAACTTAGTTCAACCATTGTGGAAAGCAGTATGGGGGTTCCTCAAAAAACTCAAATAGAAATACCATTTGACCCAGGCATCCCACTCCTAGGAACTTCCCCTAAGAATGCAGCAGCCCAATTTGAAAAAGACAGATGCACCCCTATGTTTATCGCAGCACAATTTAGAATAGCCAAGAAATGGAAACAACCTAAGTGTCCATCAGTAGATGAATGGATAAAGAAGAGGTGGTACATATACACAATGGAATATTATTCAGCCATAAGAAGAAAACAAATCCTACCATTTGCAACAACATAGATGGAGCTAGAGGGTATTATGCTCAGTGAAATACGCCAAGTGGAAAAAGACAAGTATCAAATGATTTCACTCATATGTGGAGCATAAGAGCAAAGAAAAAAACTGAAAGAAAAAAACAGCAGCAGACTCACAGAACCCAAGAATGTTCTAACAGTTACCAAAGGAAAAGGGACTGGGGAGGATGGGTGGGAAGGGAGCGACAAGGGGGAAAAAGGGGCATTACGATTAGCAGACATAATGTAGGGGGGGCATGGGGAGGGCTGTACAACTCAGAGAAGAGAAGTAGTGATTCTATAGCATCTCACTACGCTGATGGACAGTGACTGTAATGGGGTAAGTGCGGGGGATCTGATGAAGTGGGGAGTTTAGTAACCATAATGTTACACATGTAACTGTAGATTAATGATACCAAAGTAAAAATAAATAAATAAAATAAATAAACCACATCCTTCTTTTTTCCTAAAAAGGTCTGCCTTCAGGAGAAACAACTTTACTAGAGCCTATTTACTATGGTTTTATCAGGGCCTACCTGACCTGAGGGAAGGGAAGGGAAGTACTCAAATCCAGTCGACTCTAGTCTCTCTTACCTGGGGAGTGCTGTGGGCATTTGGAGTAACTGAGAAGCACTGGTGAAATTCATATTCCAGTGCATACACTCACTAAAAGACTGAGATCTAATCATATGACTGTAGAACATTTCCACTCCTCCCACACTTGACCACCTTGCAAGAGTCTGTCTATAGCAGCTGCTTTTGCCCCATACATCATGTCCTGCTATCAAGAAAAATTGCAAGATGTACTGAAAGGCAAAAAACACAGTTTGAATAGACATAGCAAGCATGAGAACCAGACACAGCTATACAAGGATGCTGAAATTATCAGACTGGGAATTTAAAACAATGGTGATTAATATGCTAAGGGCTCCAATGGACAAAATTGACAGCATTCAAGAACAGACAGGCAATTTAAGGACAAGGAAACAAATAAGAAGTCAAAAAGAAATGCTGGAGATCAAAACACTATCAGAAATAAAGAATGCATTTAGTGGGCTTACTCATAGACATGGCTGAGGAAAGAGTCTCTGAGCTTGAGGAAATCTCCATAAAAACCTCCGAAACTGAAATGCAAGAGGAAAGAAGACTGATAAAAACAAAACAGAATATCTGTAAACTGTGAAACAGTTACAAAAGGTGTAATATATGTGTAATGGAAATACCAGGAGAAGAAAAAAGGAAGGGAATAAGCATTTGATGAAATAAAGACTGAGCGTTTCCCCAATTAATGTCAGATATTAGACCACAGCTCCAGGAAGCTCAGAGAACACCAGGTAGGATGAATCCCCCCTCACAAAATTAGAAGAGGAAAAACAAAACCCTGTATCTATGTATATCATAACACTCTACAGAAAATCAAAAGGTAAAGAATAGATTCTGATAGAAGCCAGAGTTAAAAAACAACTAGCTTGTAGATGAGCACAGGTAAAAATTACATCCAACTTCTCAGAAACCATGCAAGCAAGAGAGTGGGTTGTAATATTTTAAGTGTTAAGAGAAAAAAACACCAACCTAGAAATCTGTACTCTGCAAAATTATGTTTCAAAAATGAACGAGAAATAAAGACTTTCTCAGAGAAACAAAAATTGAGGGGGTTTATTGACAGTAAACTTGCCGTGCAAGAAACATTAAAAGAAATTCTTTAGGGAAAAGGAAGATGATAAAGATCAGAAGCTTAAATTTATATAAAGAAAAGGATATCAGAGAAGTAATAAGTGGAGGTAACATAAAAACTTATGTTTTTCTTATTCTTAATTTATCTAATAACAATTTGTTCAAAATTATAGCAATAATGTATTTGATTATATATATATGCTTATTTATGCTTATGTATAAGTAAAATGAATGGCATCAGTGATACAAGGGATGGGGGGGAATTAGTATTATCTTGTTATTGTAAGGTACTCACATTACCCATGAAGCACAGTGTTATATGAAAGTAGACTTGGATTAGCTGTAAGTGCACATTGCAAACTCTCAAGCAATCACCAAAAAAACTAAAAAAGGAAATATATGCTAAGAAAGGAGAGAAAGAGGATTTGTATAAAATGTTCAGGAAGAAAAAAGTGTTCAATCAAAACCACAGAGGCAAAAAAAGAATGGAAGGCAAAAATAGGAAAAAGGAAATAAGAACAACAATAGAAAAAGTAATAAATGTGATGGATATTAATCCAACTCTATCAGTAATCACTGAATTGTTAATGGCCTAAGTTTACCAATTAAAAGACAGAAATTGTAGATTGGATCAAAAAACAAGACCCAATTATATGCTTTCTGCAAGAAACTCACATTAAATGCAAAGCCACATATAAAATAAAAGTGGATAGATAACAAAGATATAGCATGCTAACACTAATCAAAAGAAAGAAGAAGCTATATTAATTTTAGGTAGAATAGACTTCAGAGCAAGGAAAGTTGTCAGGGATAAAGAAGGACATCACATAATGATAAAGGTGTCAATACTCCAGAAAGACACAACATTTCCTAACATGAACCCAACAACAGAGCATCAAAATATGTGAGACAAAAACTGATAGACCTGCAAGAAATAAATCATCCACTCTTATAGTTGGACACTTCAATACTCCTCTATCAGAAATGGCAGAGCCAGCAGGCAGAAAAGCAGTGAGGACATAGTTGAACTCAACAACACCATCAATCAACTAGGTATAATTGACATTATAGACTGTTCCATCCAATGCCAGCAGAATACCCATACTTCTTGAGCTCACAAGGGACATTCACCAAGATAGACAACATGCTGGACCATAAAACACACTGTAACAAAATTACAACAACAGAAATGTTGGCTCTCCGACCATAATAGAATTAAACTAGAAATCAATAGCACAAAATAGCTGGGAAAATTCCAAAATATGTAGAGATTTTAAAAGTATACTTCTATGTAACTCGTGGACCAAAGAAGAAATATCAAAAAATAAATAAAATATTGTAAACCAAATAAAGATGAAACACAACAAAATTTCTGGGATGAGCAAAAGCAGTGTTTAGAGGGAAATTATAGTATTGAACGCACGTATTAGAAAAGGAGAAAGACTTAAAATCAATAATCAAAGTATTCATCTTAGGAAACCAGAAAAAGGAGAGCCAATTAAATCCAAAGTAAACAAAAGAAATAATAAGAAAGCATAAATCAATGAAATGAAAATAGGAAATCAACAGAGAAAATCAGTGAAACCTAAATCTGGCTTTTTGAAAAGATCAATAAAACTGATAAACCTCTAGACAGGCTCTCTCACATCCTCAGGGAGAGGGTACAAATTCCTCATACCTGAAATGAAAGGGGGACATCACTACAGATCCTATGGTCATTAGAAGAATAATTAATAAATACCATTAAATACTCTATGTCCATGAATTTGATAGCCCAGATAAAATGGATCAATTCCTTAAAAGAAACAGTCTGTTAAACTCACACAAGAAGAAATAGATACATGAATAAGCCTACATCTGTTAAAGAAATTGAAACAATGATCTAATGAAATATACAGTACCAAGTTTGCTGTGTTAATTGATGAATTCTACCAAACATTTGAGGGAAAAATTATACCAGTTCTCTATAATCTCTTTCAGAAGACAAAAGCAGAGGACATACTTCCTAACTCATTCAATTAGGCCAACATTACCTGTTACCCAAACCAGGCAAGGACATTAAGATAAAACTAAAGGCCAGTATCTCTCATGAACATAGATGCAGAAATTCTTAATAAGATATTAACAAACTGAATTCAACAATGCATAAAAAGAATTATATACCACAAACAAGTGGATTTGTCCCAGGTATACAGGTTGCTTCAACATTCAAAAAAGCAATTAAGGTAATGTATCATATCAACAGGCTAAAAAAGAAAAAAAAATCACATGATTATATAAAACCATGTCAAATGTAGAAAAAGCATTTGACACAATCCAATACTATTTAATGATAACAACTGTAAGTAACCTAGGAATAGAGGGAAACTTCACCAATGTGACAAAGAACATCTACAATAACATACAGTTCACATCATATTTAATTGTGAGAAACTAGAAGCTTTCCCACTAAGATCAAGAACAAGAGAGGGATGCCCCTCTCACCACTCTTTTTCAGTATTGTTCTGGAAGTCCTAGCTAATGCAATAAACAAGAAAAGGAAATAAAATGTATACTGATTGGGAAGGAATAAATGAAACTGTCTTTGTTTGCAGATGAAATGATTGTTTAGGTAATAAACCCAACAGAATCAACAGAAACACTCCTAGAAATAATAAATGATTATAGCAAGGTTATAGGATACAAGGCTAGTATACAAAAGTCTATTGTTTTCCTGTATTCTATCAATGAACAAATGGAATTTGGAATAAAAACACAATACCATTTACATTAGCATCAAAAAATAAAAAAAAAAGAAATACTTAAGTATAAATCTAATAAAATTTGTACATGATCTGTATGAGAGTAATTACAAAACTCTGATGAAAGAAATCAAAAAATAAATGGAGAGATGATCCATATTCATTGATTGATAGACTCAATATTGTCAAGATAGCAGTTCTTCCCAATTTTATTTATAGATCCAACGCACTCTCATTCAAAATTCTAGTGATCTATTTTGTGGATATTGACAAATTGACTCTAAAACTTATATGGAAAGACAAAGACCCAGAATAGGTAATATTAAAGGAGAAGAACAAAGTTGGAAGAATGATGATCCCTGATTTCAAGACTCACTATAAAGCTTCAGTAATCAGTTGGTGAAAGAATAGACAAATAGACTAATGAAATAGAAGAGAGACCAGAAGTAGTCTCATTTAAATGTAGTAGACTAACAAAAAAGCAAAGACAATACAATGAAGAAAAAAGGTCTTGTCAACAGAAGGTAATGGAAACATTGGACATCCACATGCAAAAAAAGAATATAGACATAGTCTTTCCATTCTTCATAAAAATTAACCCAAAATGGATCACAGAACTAAATATAAAATGCAAAACTAAAGCTCCTAGAAGATGGTATAGGATAAAACCTAGATGGCCTTGGGTTTGGGATGACTTTTTGGATGCCACATTAAAAGCATGATTCATGAGAAAAATAATTGGTAAGACAGACTTCACAACACTAATTTTTTTCTACTTTGTGAAAGATACTGCCAAGAGAAAGCACAGCCTGGAAGAAAATATTTGCAAAAGACACATCTGATAAAGGACTTATCCAAAATATACAAAGTTCTCCTAACACTCAACAATGAGAAAACAAACACCCAATTAAAAAATGGCCAAAACGTTAACACACATATCACCGAAGAAGAGATACAGATGGCAAATGAGCATAAGAAAATATGTCCATCATATGTCATCAGGAAAATGCAAATTACATCAATTATGAGATACCACCACACACCTACTAGAGGAGCCAAAATCTGCAACACGGACACCACTGAGATGTCACTGACAAGGATGTGGTAACACAGGAGCTCTCATTCACTGCTGACGGAATTCAGAGTGGTACAGCCACTTTGGCAAACACTTTGGTGGTTTCTTACAAAGCTAAACATTCCCTTACCAAATGATCCAGCAATCACACCCCTTGGTATTTACCCAAAGGAGCTGAAAACTTATATCCCATTAAAACTCGCACATGAAGGCTTATAGCAGCTTTATTCATAATTGCCAAAAATTGAAAATAACCAAGTTGTCCCTCAGTAGGTGAATGGATGAATAACAAGTGGTACATCCAGACAATGGTGCTAAAAAGAAATGAGCTATCAAGTCACAAAAAGACATGGAGAATCTTGAGACTATATTATTAAGTGAAACAAGCCAGTCTGAAAAGACTTCATGCTATATGATTCCAACTATATGACATTCTGGAAAGATCAAATCTACAGAGTCAATAAAAAGATCAGTTGTTGCCACCGATGGGGGAGGGGTGAATAGGTGGAGCACAGAGGATTTTTAGGGCAGGGAAACTAATCTGTATGATACTGTCATGCTGAATACGTAACATCATGCATTTGTCAGAACTCACAGAACTGTACCACACAAAGAATGAACCCTAACGAAATGTAAACTATGGTCTTTAGGTAATAATAATGAGTCTATTGACGTTGGTTCATAAATTATAACAAATGTAGCACTCCAAGGCAAGATGTTAATAATGGGGAAATGGGTATGTCTCATTACTTCTCATAAAGCCAGCCCGTCACAAGTGCTCCTGTAGCATCTGCCCAGGGGTTTTCCTGAGAGCAATCTCCTGAGGCGCCGCCCCTCGGTACCGGCCTAGTGTCACTGGAGTCCCCGCTGGCTCCCGCGCGGTTTCTCCTGTTTAGTTGCCCTGGTAGGTGCAGGTTGGGAAGACGCAGTCTTGCTGCTGGGGCGAAGGGTACGGGTGCAGCAGCGGGAGGAAGCAGGGACCGCGGTTTGGGCCTGAGTCGCAGCAAGTGGTGCGGTGAGCCAGCGCGGACGTGGCGGTGGGAGTGATCGCTGGGCTGTAGCTGGGCTGGCGTCGCTGCTGCGCAGCTTGTCACCAGCACATGCCAAACTCTCCTCATTATGATTATTTTGCCTACTACCCAAAATGCATCGTTCATGTTCAACGCTTTTCTGTAAGGCTGGAGCCAACTCCAAAGTATCTACTCACCTGCATTAAGCTGAATTCTGGTACTGTGGTACTTCCAGACTTATTATTTAATATTATTCTGCATTAAAAGGAAATGAGCTGTGAAGTCATGAGAAGACATAGAAGAACCAGATGAAAACTACTGACCACACCTGCAGAAAGATCGACCTGCTTACTCTGAGCACCCACTGAATCCATCAAGGGGGCCCTGGTCAAGAATCCCAATCTAAAATTTTAAAGCAGTACCTCTCAACCCTTTTTCACATCATGACATCCGTAGAAATGATATTTTTGTAGCACAATGGGATAAATTAAAGGGGATTTGGAGGCAACTATATAGGGCTTGGTATGTCATTATATTATGTGCGAGTTTTAATGGGATATAAGTTTTCAGCTCCTTTGGGTAAATACCAAGGGGTGTGATTGCTGGATCATATGGTAAGGGAATGTTCAGCTTTGTAAGAAACCACCAAAGTGTTTGCCAAAGTGGCTGTACCACTTTGAATTCCGTCAGCAGTGAATGAGAGTTCCTATGTTACCACATCCTTGTCAGTGACATCTCTTTATATTACATTATTATAATGAGAAAAATAAGTAAGCTTATTAAGGATGATATGAAAACTGAGTTCACGTAAGCTTCCAAATAAAGTCGTCTCAAAAATTAAAAAGGAAGACATGAAGGAAATTCAAATGCATACTGCTAAGTGAAAGAAACCAATCTGTATGATTCCAACTATGTGACATTCTGGAAAAGACAAAACTGTAGAGACAAGTAAAAAGAGGAGGAATGAATAGGCAGAGCACAACAGATTTTGGAGACAGTGAAACTGCTCTGTGTGGTGCAGTATTTGTATACATGTCATTGTGCATTTGCAGCACCAAGAGTGAACCTTAATGTGAATTATGGGCTTTGTATGATGATGCTACAGTGGTAACATTTTGCAATATATAAATGTATCAAATTAACACACTGTACAGTTTAAACTTACTCATTGTTACATGCCAATTGTATTTCGGTAAAAATAATAAAACAAATTTTTTTTAAGTTCCCATGAAACTAGTGAAGCTTATTCTGCTTCTCAAATATAGTATAAATGGTTGTTTACAAATCGGTCTCTCCCTTTAGACAGCATCTTTTGATGGCAGGTATCTCTGCCCCAATTGTCTATGTCAAGGCATGGAACATGGTAGAACAAATCAAACTGTGATATTAAGCAAAACTAGATCAGACTTCTGGCTCCCCCTGTCTAGTTTTGTAACCTTAGTAAAATTAATTAAATTCTCAGAAGTTCATTTTTCTTTACAAATACAAAAGAAAGCTATCTTGGTTAGTCAGCAAATAGATAAAATGTCTATTTATGAATAAAATGTAATAAGAAAGAAGCAAGGTGTGTGTGTATGTAATTACCAGATTTCCAAAAGATTATTTTAAAATTTAATGATTTTTAAATTTTTAATTGTCCCATTCGATTGCAATTATAGATTTTATAGTACCTGCAATTCTTTGTGAAAATGAAAAACTGAGATTGACAAAATATGCTTTAGTTTTCCTTCCAAATAGCATTTCTGAAATGTTTTCCTTCTATTGTCTGATCAGTCATTTGCTTAACTTGGGTTTTTGAATCAGAGGTTATTATTCAGAAAGCCCACTAGTTTATATGTAGCATCAAAATAAATGAATACACTAAGATAGTAACATAGGCATGAATTAGCCAATCATAGTCAAAATATGAAATTATACTCAGTTCAGAAGTTAGAACAGCAGATTTCACATGTGAGCCAAACTTGAGCCTGGTCTATTTGGAAAAATTGATTAAAAGCTCATTTAGTTCCCAGGATGTCTTACTTATACCAAGGCATCCGGGTATATTTATGTTTGCCTCTTTGATTCTTAAGTGTGGGTGTGAGGATCATTGGAGGGAAACTAAGACGTGTGAGCTACTGTGGTCAAAGATTTTAAACTAAGAACTGCACAGAAGGCCATGGAAATCCAAAGCCATTCTCAAGGAGGAAATGTGTTGCCAGGCCCTTGAAAAAGGATTTTTCGTCTTGCATTCAGTATGTAGTATCTCATTATTATAAAGTAATTGTAAATCACTGCACTGTGTTACATTTTTAAAATGTAACTTAGATCAAAATATAAAATTTACTCTCATTAAGTCTTTTACCTTTAGGGATTTGAATTTTCTTCAACTCTGTACATAAAGAAAGAATAAAACCAAAGATCCCTTTTTAAAAAACACCTCCACAATTTGGAATTTGGTTGTTCTAAAGGGTAAAATTTTTGCCAAATGGATGACAAGCTGTTGTCAAGGCATAATGGGAAGCTTCTGTGGGAGTGTGCAAGCGATTGGTGCAAGAAGCTGCATCTCACTAGCTCATACTCTTTGAAACAGAAAGAATCTAAAGTTCAAAGCTTTTATTAACATTTCTCAATAACTGTAGCATTTATTCATAGATGCCCAAAATAACCTAGTAGCATTAACCCTAGAAATAAAAGATTAACTTTTTAAAGAAATATTAAAATTATTTCAATGCTTTTTTATCTTATTATTTTCCTGGAAATCTAAAACAACACAATATGTCAAAGAAATAAGAGCATACATATCCTACTAAATGATTAATATTTACATATTAATAAATATGAGTTCCTAAAGATTAAGATAATAGGAAAAGTAGAAACCAAGACTTACTCAGTATGCTGTGACCAATGACAAAGATTCTTTGTTTGACCAAACTTTAGTCAGGCTCCTGAACCTTCTCCTAGGCTCGTCCATACACTTCCTTGCAAATTCCAGTTAGTAAGAACCCTGCTAGCTCAGATCCTCGATACGTGTTCACCTTTTATGTCTCATTGGGTTTCTCCTCCTCCACTGCCCCCCAGGTCATGCCTGATCACCTTGGCCTGTCTTCAGCAAAAGTCCTATCAGGTCAATTTAGCTAGAATCTTCCTTACTCATGATACTTTCTCTTACTAATTTTCCATCCACTTACCCTACCTTGCTCCTTGATTATAAATTGCCGCTTGCCTATAATGTATTCGGAATTGAGTCAAATTCTATAGAGAGGCTCTTTTCCCTTATTGCAATAGTTCTGAATACAATCCGTTTTACTGCTTTAACTACTGTCCAGTTCTGTTTCTTTAACATCAAAGATTGTTAGGTTTTTTGCATACATTTACTATCAAATCCTTGCAGCAACAACTAAGCATGTTTTATTAGTCTCACTTCAAGTTTAGAAACTGAAAGGTAGAGAGATTTTGAATTATTGAAGATCAAGCAGATAGTAGCAGATAGTTAGTGGTGAAGATAGAATTCAAACCCAGGGTTTTTGTGGATTTTTTTAAAGCCCTTCTATTTCAAAATTTGTGTCACTTCTAATTTTTACCTAGTGTTTCAGATTTTTTTTCCCAAATATAGAAAACACAGAAGAACTTAAGTTAAACTGACAGTTTTTTACAATATGGGAGATGTAAATAGCTTCCTGTTCTAAGATATAGTACATTTATTTTAGCATTAATACATTTTGGAAAGAAGCCATCATCTTATACAAGGGAGTTCCAAAAACTGAGCCAAAACAGAATCCTTGGAAATAGAATTAATATGAACCTTTCATTTCATATCCTCTGGGGAAGTAAATGCAGAAACTTCATCCCACATAATAATGGTCCCTGCTGACCATCCCATCTTTGGGAAGGGTCATGCAGAATTCCTGGAATGTTTGAGATTATTATGAAAGATTGGTTGCATTCCCATCCACACCCGTAATTAAGGAAAATAATGTTCAAATTCAGCTAGCTAATGATTACAAATGAAGGCTTTATAACAGAGCATTCTTGAGCTTACAAAATAGCCTTCAAAGTAAGTTTAGAGCAATAGCCTATCACAGATTTCTAAGCAAACCTATCTTATTTTGTTTTTGATAATGATGATTTATTGTCTGTTAACCTCACAATAGCCAGGAAAAATAATTTCAGAAATTATTTGACTTCCAAGCTTAAGAGTGAGGCATTTTATGTCCCATCAGAGAAGACACTTATGCCTTGGCTATGGAAGCATAACACTGCAAAGACCATATACTCACATAACTCAGCTTGGCGCATCCATGCCTTTCTGGTTTGTTGGGATTCATGCTTGAGAAGTCAAGAGAAGCCATTCCATGCATTTTGTTAATTAGGGATAGTGAGTGAAATATCACATTCTAGCTGTTTATCTTCTAAAACATATCATTCCTATCTTGTATTTAAATGGATATGGCGGCATTGAACTATGGCCAGTGCAGGAGAGGTAAAAAAATCTTCCTCTGTCCTCTTAGGTTCTACTGCTGGGCCTGAGAGTTAAGTGCACATAGACAGATTAACAGGAGACAAGCACAAATTTTATTTAATATTTTTGTGTTCACACCAGTGCCTAAATAGTAAAAATGAAGATTCAAAAAAGCAGTTAGAAGTGGGAGCTTACATACTTTTTTGAACACAGAACGATAAATTTGTGGATAAATGACTAGACAAAGGAAAACGGCATAAGTTTTTAGGGGCAGTAAATTATGGGACAGTGACTAGGAAATATATGGGGGAAACTAATGAAAGATTAGGGTTATTTTAGTATGTTTCTACAGGTTCATTTTGATAGTGAGTCCCAGTCTCCAGTGATAACAATGTTCTTCTCTTCCTGATAAAGTGACAGTCACTTTTCTCTAGAGAATAGTATGACTTGCTTCAAGGTAGAAAGGGAAAGGTCAGAGGGCCCTTTCTGCATCTATTATTTCTCAACTGCCTTCAACTCAAAATATTAGTATGCCAAAGGCGTAATTGTGGGATGGTACATTCTGATGCATACAACTGACAAAGAACTTTTCAGAGAGGAGACATGTCCAATAACAAAGAAGAAAAAGAGTATGCTTTCACAACATGATTCCCAGCAAACTAGTCACTGTTTTACACCACAGCTGAATTTTCTGAATTAACTAGGCAATTACCATATTCTAAAACCAATTGCTGGTTGACTTGAGAGCAAGTGAGGAACACTCACCAAGGAAGGGCTAAATGCATGATCCTACCGCATCTCCCCTAGGACCAGTGCAGAGCTCTACTGAACATCTATTTAGTCAAAGGCCTAGTAAGGAAATGTGAAGATGACAAAGATAATCTGGACAGCTATATTTCATATAGAAAAATGAGCACATTGGAAGAATGAATATGGTAAATTCTGTAATGTACAGTTGGGGTTTTATATTGATTCTAACAAACAAGATTGGAGAAGGCAGTTGGAGGTCAACTGCTGTACGATGAAGTCTTCTTGAATCCCAATTCCAAACTAAGACCACAAATGTGAACCTTGAGTCGTTGCCAATACATCATCTGTTAGGTGGTCAAAGCATATAATTCATTACATGATAAATGCAAATTTTGTTTTTCCCCTGGCAGTATTTAGTTTTAGAAATGCCAGGAATCATTTTTAAGAAAAAGAAGTTCACCGGGAAGATAAGGCATTTGAATACTGAATGGAATACTGTAAGGAAGACAATATTATTAGATGAGTTGTTCACAGCATATGCTCTACAACTCTAAAAAAATGCAGAGAGGAAAATGGCTGGAGTCAGGGGCTACTTGCCTGACACTTGATTCAAATACAGATGTCTTAGAATAAATGAACTCAGTCATAAAGAAGGCCTGCAGCCCAAAATTAAGACAAACATCTTGTCTGATAATGGATTCATATAAATATCACTAGGAAGTATTTGCTCGGTCATCTCTGAAAGGAGCCCTTGATCAACAGGAGTTTCCTGAGTTAAAGGATATTAGAAAATTCTTTTCACATTACAGTGCCCTTAGGGAAATAGAGGTATTCCCCCCTGCCTCACCCTGTATACCTAAATTTTTTCCATTTTAATAGAGAGCTATCAAATAAAAATTATGAATGAACTTTCAGCTTGCTGTTTCTCTAAGTCTCTAAGCTTTCAATTGACTCTTTGGGGTTGGTGTGAAGAAGCATCCATATGGACCCAAGGTCAGGTCATGGCCCACTATGTGTCCACTGGAAAGTTGTCCATCACTGATCAGACATGTCTTGGTATTAGCAGAAATCAGTCATCTTCTGAATCAAAGCATTTGATGGGATGCAGGAAGTCATTTTCATAGTAATGTGCAATAGGTCACCTACAGGGGGCCATTTTGAATAGAAATTACCACTTCTTGATCATGTAGGGTGATTGCCATTCAATTAGGTATGTACTTTACTTTATCTTAGGGCCATGAAGTTCATTTCTGTCTTGCTGCAGATCCTGGAACCTCTCTGCTTTGTATGAGAAAGAGAGCATTATATAAATTAACCTAATTCAAGAAGTCTGGTATGTATTCTAGGTGGTAATACAGTAAATAAGACTTTAACAAAGACTATGTACCAACACTTCAGAAAATCCCCCAAACGCAGATAAATACATATTAATATAGTCTCTTAGCTTTTTTGGAAATCTCATTTCTCTCAAGAATTGTGATATTTCTGTTTATTACAATATCTACTTTGTATTCAAGTTTTAACTCTTCCTTGAGGGCCTTGATATTTCAAAACATCAGCAATATTTGGCCCTCCTTCGAAGTTACCACAAGAAGTAGGAAATAAAGAAAAAAGCGGAGACAGGAATCCTCAGGGGTAACCTAAAATCCCTCACCAGGTAAGGGACTGTCTCATTTACATTGTGTGATCAAATTCATGCCTCAGACAAATTAAAGATGACTTCATTTAGGTATGTGTAAAATAGTCAAAATTGTCTTAACTGCTGAAAATTTACTTGACATTCATCCACATTGGAAAAGAGATAAAATATCCTTGTCTCATTAAATGCTGGTCTAAAATCAATATGAAGGATTATCAAAGAGGGTCTTCTGTGTTGTTTTGTTGTTTAAATCCTACTTGTTCCTTGTGACTCTTGCCCCTGGCTAACACACAGCCACCTTGGTTCTGCATCATTGATCTGATATTCTCAAACTTACTATCTTTATTTTGGTTATCTTTACCAGTTTAGGCCATCAGTGTTTGCTGCTCTGTGTGTGTGTGTGCATGTGTGTGTATGTGCACATGCATATCTCCCAGTTCCTTAACAGGAATGTCTAACTGTCTGTATCTCACCCTTGCCACTGTTGTCTGTGGCCCTCCAATGTGACAATGGATTGATTCAGTAAATCCATGAAAATATGGACTAGGGTTTATGAGGCCTTCACTTATCATAGTTCTACTCACTAACACTGGGAAGGTACTCAACATATATGGCCTCACTTAGCTCAGTCATGGAATAAGCAAAAACATCATTCTAGATGATTAGGAAAGTCAGATGAGAAAATGCTTTATCTGCTCACAAATGAGAAGATTTGATTCAAGACAACAGAACACTAGAGTTCTGTGAATAATAGTAGAAATGACACCCATCTTATTTACTCTGGAGAAGAGATATGGGCAGGAAGGGATGACACCAATATTCACTAAAATCTGAGGGAAGGCTTTTTTCAGAAAAAAAGGATCTTAATGATCTTCTCAGATTAAACATCAATCCTTGGTACCTTCCTATGTATCCCAGCTAGAAAACTTCCTTCCTAGTATAAAGGTACCAAGAAAGGTATTGCTAGAAGAGCCCAATTTAAGGAAAATGATAGTGTTTAAGAAGATGTTGCCTATACTTTGATAGAACGTAATTCAGAATCATTCTTCTGAATCAGTCACACTCATTCCCACGATCCTAAACTAACCTGACAAATTATCTTGATTTTGCTCTTTCTACGTTCCATGTTAGGAAGAAAGTTAATTTTTGATACTATTCTTATAAGCCTCAGTCTGTTGTATATTTTAATTAAAGAAATACCTACTTCACATCCACTCTCTCCTTCCTCTGAGTTCCCATTTCCACTTTTACGTCATTAATACATCTTTGCTGGCTTCCAAAAGGCTTTGGCATTTCCTTATGTTCATTAGTATTTTGTCCAGATGAAGGAACAGGGCATGGAGGAAGAGGCTTTATTTCTGAACTTGCTGTTCTCTCTTGAATAACCAAAGCTCTTTCTACTGATATATTTGGGAAGAAAAAGATTTTAAGTATGAGAGAGAGTCAGTTCTGCTCTTTGGTTGTAAGCCTTATTTGCAAGAGGATTTTACAGGACTCAGATTAGAGCCTAAGAAGGAAGTCAAGTGTAGATTGTCATAGCAGGTACTCCCTCAAATTTTACGTAACTAGTAACATCATTTTAAAGCTTCCTGTTATTTGTGGACCAGAAAGCCAGTTGACTGACTCACGCTATGATAGGTACCCAGGCATTTGAGGTTTCCAGATGACATTTAGGGGGCCTGTGTACATAAGGAGAGAAGCCCAGGATTTAAAACAATATCAGATAAACTAGGTCAAGGTCACAAATAACAAAAAACAAAAGAAAAGAAAAATGGCAGTAGTCCTATGATAACCTATTTTTCCCTGCATGTTTCTAGTGTCAGTTGACTTTTATTTCAGACAAAACCTGTTTTCCTATTTGTTTTTAAACACTAATGTGTAACATATGATAATAATAATAGCTCCCTTTTTTGAATGCCTACTGTGTTCCAGATGCAAACGTTTGTCTCTTTTTTGCTTTGTATCCATTTGATAAGGAAAGCACTATGTTTCCTATGTTATAGATGAGAAACCTAAAGATCAGCATGATTGAGAGACTTGCTTAAGGTCTCGGAAGTCCTAAGGATTGGAGATGGGATTTGAACCCAAGCCTGAATTGAAATCCCTTTTTTCATCCTTTATACTAGACTTTCTTTCCACATTAAGTTTCCTGTCATGAGATGGAAACCAATATTTTTCCAAATAAATCATTAATTCCAGCAAACACTTATTTGTCAGGTATTGCTCAGGTAGGTGTACTGACCATTTGATTATATGTGGTCAAAGGTAAAGTGCTTTTTCCACTATCCTCTTACCCCATTCCCCATTTTCACCTTCCATTGATATGCTGATGTTGGTAAATAAGGCCAAAAATTTAAGCAAGAGTTTCTATAATTGGTTCCCTTTTATTCATTCTGTGACATTTTCTTGAGCCTCAAGATAGTTCTGACCTTTCTGAAGGGATAAACCTTTTCTAAATAATTTTATTTAAATTTCAACAAATATTTGCATGCCACAAGCTTGATGTATATCCATGCATAACCCATTTGATATTTTGAAAAAATTCTTGTGTTTGTCCTTCCTACTCCATTGGTAGCATTGATAAGTAGTTTCTGCTGTTGACAGAGTTAAATGCAATATTTCAGGAAGGTGCAAACATTTACAAACACACAATAATCTACCTTAATGGCCCTGAAAACCGTGGGAACTGTAATCTAGCATGCTTCCAAAGGAAAAAGGCCAGCCTAAAATCTTCAGATAGAAACAGATATGAAAAGGTCCTCAATATCTCTACTTATCAGGAAAATGCAAATCAAAACAACAATATGATATTACTTCACACCTGTTAAGATGGCTATTATAAAAAAAGGTAAGTGTTGGCAATGTGGAGAAATTGGAACCCTTTTATGCTGTTGGTGGGGATGTAAAATGGTGTAGCGACTATAGAAAACAGTATAGAGATTCCTCAAAACATTTAAATGGAATCACCATATGATCCAGCAATCCCACTTCTGGATATTTATCCAAAGGAAATGAAAACACTAACACTGAAAGATATAAGCACCTCCATGTTCATTGCCGCATTATTCACAATAGCCAAGGTATTTGAAACAACCTTAATGTCCATCAACAGATGAATAAAGAAAATGTAATATATACATACAATGGAATATTATTAAACCTTAAAAAGAAGGAAATTTTATCATATACACAAATATGGGGGAACCCGGAGGTCATCCTAAGTGAAATAAGCCAGACACAGAACAACAAATACTGCACGATCCCACTTCTATGAGATGTTTAAAATAGTCAAATCAGGGAAGCAGAAAATAAAACGGTGTTTGCCAGGGACTGGGGAGAAGGGAGAAGTGGGGAATTGTTTTTTAATGGCTATAAAATTTCAGTTATGCAAAATGATTAAGACCTCTCTTGTTAAGTTTTCTGACCACAATTAAAAAAGGAAAAAGAAAAAAAAAAAGGAAGAGCCAGCAGAGGCTCTCTATGAGAAAGGGAAAGACAGGAGCAGATTTATTTCTGTAAGATCACTCTTGTAGCTGTATAAAGGATGATCTGGATCAGGAGAAAAATGGGAGGCAGGAAGGCCAGAGGCAGAGCTGTAGAATGCTTCCAGGCAACAAGATAGAGATGAGAGGCAATGACTGTGAAAAATTGACGGTCTTCTCAGTGAAATTACTGACTCTATGATCTGGGATAAGCCTCGTGATCTGTATTTCCTCACATACAAACTGAGAGTGATGAACCACCATCAAAATACCATTGTGAAAATCAACATATGAGAAAGTATTTTAGAAGGTGTTAAATCCTATAAAACTACCAGGTTTTAGTAGTTGTGTTTTATTATTGTCTTCAGTAGTAGGAATATTAGTATTATTATATTGCACCATCCTAACAAGACATATGTTTTGAAAACATACCACAGGAAGAGAAGGGCATCAGGTGAAAATTTCTTCTCATAATATGAAAGTTTCTAAGAAAAAAATATGGTATCGCAGGCATGTGGATACATTTATTTCATAATGCAAGACTTTAGTACTTGTCTAAAATCAGACATGGAGATTAATAGCCTTCACCTGAAAATATGCAGTAAAAAAGAATCACTGGTGTCTATCATTTACTCTTGCAATATTAGAAAATCACTAAACGAAATGCTTATTTTCAGAAAGTATCTGTCATCTGCCTAACACTAGTGTTAATACAACTTGAATGTGTGGAATGTTTCCGTATTTTCCCAAAGCTACTTTTCTTTTTTGAGTGGGAATTTCTTCTTAATAATCCATAAAATGAGAGAGAAGAAACATTCTGCAAAAGTTTTCTCAGCCCTGAATATTAAGATCTAATTTAAAGAAAAAAATGCTTAGACTAGAATCGTTTAGATATATTAAATACAAATAAAACCAAAAATAAACACTTTATATGTATAGCATAGGTACAACCATAAAGCCAAATTTTCAAATTAAGTAGAACCAAACAAAAGATCTTAAATATTCAAATTAATAGTTAATAGTGCCAGATGATATTGAGTTTAAAGAAAACTGCAGCCTTAGATCAAGTTCTACATTTGATCTGTTTCTACAGTTTTACATAAATCCTACAAATGTAAAAATCGCCTATTCACATATGTCTATTATATGAAGCAGAACAGTTTCAAGACTTTACTAGCTCAGAATAATGAGTTTACCCAAGCAATCTCCAAGTGCCAATCTAACCCATGAAAAATGAGTAAAGCTATCATGTTTACTTAAAGTTCAGGTTAGCATTTGTCTTTGTTGAAACTGACATTGAATATTTTTCTATTTTATTGATTGCTAAAATTGAAAGCAGCAGATTTCTTCATTGCATATTTAGTGCCCACTTAACTGTTGCTGCAATATTGTACGTCAGTATTAGAAACATTTGCATAATGTAGATATTTGCCACACCAGTGTGATGTGGAGTTACAGCTGACTCAGGTCTTGTCTATTTCAAATGACTGAAACCATCACCTGCAGTGATTTAGCTTCCAGTTTGCACAAAAACACTCTCATATCCCAGCAGACTTGGGCACTGATATGACTGATTGTTCCATTATAAGGTGGGCATCTAGATGATGCAGAATTCTTTGGAAACAGTTTGGGACCCTTAAGATGCCATTTGCTGACTTGAGATAGTGTGGTCTCAAGTAAATTCCAATTTGTGCTTTCATGAGAAAAATATGTATCATTCCAAATTCTAGTTTCCTTTTACTATAAGATTAAAATTACAGCTAAGACAACAGTGGAACAGAGTGATTTATTCTCTTAGAAAAAAAAGAGAACACAATTAACCTAGACACAACTAGAGTTAAGAGATAGTAGCTGGTGAGCAGACAATATGCAATTTAGATAATATAGAGAAAACTGATACGTTGACTTGTTGCTAGGACAACAGACAACCGCGGTGGATTCAGTCAGAAGAGAAGCTGTAATGAGGTTAATGGAGAGGTTAGAAAAGTATGCCACATATATTTTGTTTACTTTCCTTGTTTGTTTTAACAGATTATGGGGAAAAGGCTTCAGAAAAAGGAAAACAAAATGTGCTTTCCTTCACCAGAAATAAATCAATCCCTGAGAATTATCTCACAATTTACACAGAATAATGCAGGCACATAGAGGTATATTCTCTTTAGAATAAAACACATTGAATACTTAATGTGTGAAGTCTTTGGGAAAGCTACGCGTTTATACTGTCACAATAGTGACAGCAGCCAGGATGCCATTAATCACCTTTTGTTTACCATCTCAGTCCTAATGGCCTTTGAAAAATAGCTCAGTAACAAGCAGGCATGCTTTCTAGAACCAACTCTGGTCCAAGTGATTATATTGACTGGGGAAATGGTTTGACCCAGCAAATGAACTAGGGCCCCATGTCACGTGTGTTTTTTAAATCACTTATTGTCAATACAAGATTTTTATTTTGGAGATGTATGTTTTTCTTAGTAGTTAAGTCACTTGGTCAAGGACTAAGATATATGACATTTATTCTTCTGTAAATTTGCTATTTTTAAGATCGCAGGTCCTGGATTTTTTTTAATCAATATAAAAAATACCAACACTCATATCTGAGGTGATTGTTTTCCCAGGACATCTCATAATAATGATATTTTTATAGTAATACTTTTTATTTTAATGTTAAAAAGCCATTCCTAAAATATCTGAAAAATCATTACTCAAACTTGCTTTTTCTAAACTTTATTTTTTAACTTTAACTCTTTAACTCATCTGAATATTCAGTTGTGCAAGTCCACATTATATTTTAACATCTTTCTCTTCCATCTTGGAACTTTTTGACCTCCAAGTCCTCTCTTCTTCCACAAAACCTCACATAGCTTCTGGCTTATTTCAGCTAATAATGATATCAACAATTTGAGCTTTTACTTTCAACAGGGGAGGCTGGAAAACCCAAATCCATTCAGACCCAAAGACTGGGTATATAAGAAAAATTTATTTTAATTACAAATGATAAGTAAAATCTCCATATTTTTGGACTGGAGTTCCTACTTTGAAATTCTAAAATCCTACCAACTAGTCCCGAGCCAACTTGCAAACAAGCTCTTTACTTTTCTTATATGACCCTTTTCTTAAAATACATATTTTTAAAACTCCTACATGTAATACGTTAATATTTGGACCTAACTCACAGCCCTAACTCTGTTTTAAACAATATCAAACATTAGACACTTGAAAGGTTAAAAGCCTTAGAGGTGAACCATCCAAGTAGAAAATGGGACAATCTAATAGTGTGGTTATTTTAATAAAGTGATGAATTATTTTTACTTTCCTTAGTCTATGTGTGTGTGTATGTGAGATGGGGGAGCCGTTTAACTTTTTCCATTGGACCAAGTATTTGATTAAATCTGGGAGTCTGCCTATATATTTATAATTAAAGCATGATGTAATGGACTCAAACGATCGTGAAATCTTTGAAATGGACTCTTTTCCTAAGAATCTGGAATTCCCAAGGGCAGGGTAGAATTCTACAATATTTCCTCAGCTCTTCTGTGCTTAAACAACAATGACAAACAAATGGAAAATAGCGCTCAGCCTCAGAAGTGAAAAAAAAAAACCTATCTTACAATCTGTGTTCCTTGATTTCGATTAAGATTTCAGATAAAATAACCATTTCATTTGAAAATTCAAGTAGAAAATTCAAAGGAAAGAATTACAAAAATAAGAAAAACTTCCAATAGTCAGTGGAAACTATATCAATTCTGAAGAATGTATGGGTGACAGGGTTTGCAATTAAAATGTGCTTAATTTAATCTAGTCTATGTGGAAAACTATCCTGAGTATAACTGACTAAAACTATTACTATAATCATGACCAATTAAACTGAATGTCATTTTTAAAAAATAAAATAGTGGGAGCCACAAAAGAAAAAATCAGAGAAACTGTATTGCATCAAAATTAAAAACTTCTGCGCATTAAAGGACTCTATCAACAGAGTGAAGAAGGAATCACAGAATGGGAGAAAATATTTGCAAATCAATTATCCAATAAGGGGTTAACATCTACAATATACAAAGAAAATTCAACCAGAAGACAAACAACCCCCCAAAAAAATGGGCAAAGGACTTGAATCTACATTTCTCCAAAGGAGATATACAAATTGCCAATAAGCACATGAAAAGATATTCAACATCACTAATTATTAGAGAAATATAAATCAAAACCACAATGAGATACCATTTCACACCAAATAGTATAGTTATTATTTTTAAAAAAATGAAGATACAAGTGTTGGCAAGGATGTGGGGATATTGGAACCTTTGTGCATTGCTGGTGAGAATGTAAAATGATGTAAACTTTGTGGAAATTAGTATGGTCATTACTCAAAGAACTAAACATAGAGTTATGATTGATCCAGAATTCCATTTCTTGGTTTATATTCAAAAGGAGGAAAAGCAGTGACTTGAACAGGTTATTTGTACACCCAATTCATAGCAGCATCATTCACAACAGGCTAAAAGTGAAAGCAACCCAAGTGCCTATTGACAGATGAACAGTAGATGGGATGTGGTATATCCATACAATGGGCTATTATTCATCCTTAAGAAGGCAGTTCTGACACATTACCACATGGATGACCCTTGAAGACATTATGGTAATTGTAATAAGCCAGTCACAAAGAATACATACTCTGTGATACCCTTTGTATGAGGTCCCTAGAGTAGTCAGATCAGTAGAGACAGAATCTAGAACAGTGGTTTTAAGGGCCAGGGAGAAGGGGTGAATGGGGATGTATCTTTTAATGGATAGAGTATCAGTTTTGCAAGATGAAAAAGTTTTGGAGATGGACAGAGGTGATGGTTGAACAAAAATGTGAATGCACTTTAATGTCACTGAACTGCACACTTAAAAATAGTTGTAATAGTAAATTTTGTGTTGTACATCTTTTACCACAATTTAGAAATAAATAAATAATAAATAATTGGAAAAAAAATATTAGGAACAAGAGTTGGGCTTTAAGCTTGTGTTTCCATGAGAGTGGTTCTTGATATCTCGATGTCTCGCCTAGAAAATTCTTAAGCATAATCTTTTTTTGTGAAGTGAGATAGTGATATTTGTGCCATTTCTGCTTTTTCAAAAATATAAATGCATTTTATGATTACTCAGGGATTGTCATTTTCTGAAGTCTTCCATTTGAGAAGGTATCAGAGGGCAGATTTGAGTTTCGTGATCTAATGATGGCCTATCACAAACTATGTCATAATTAGTATTTTTGCAATTTAGTCTTCAAAATGTTTATTTTTACTTCAAAAATGTTTCCATGCAACACAGGAATTTCACCAGGTGGTAAAATGTCTTTATTACATGTTCCAAAAAGCTTTGTTCCATGTTTAGTCTGGTGATTCTCTTCCTAATCCCTCATAGATTTAACCTTTTTTCTTCATTAAAAAAATATTCTCTTTGTTAAAAAGATTGAAATTAAGTGAATATCAAAGGCAACACCTAAATTTAGGCATTAGTAAAGCAAATTTGTCCATTTTCTGCTAATAACAATGATAGACACCCTTTGTCAACTACCTTCTTATTGCAAGCTTATGAAAAACACTTAACCTGCACTATTTAATATTTTTATTCCTATATACAACAGTTCATTAAGTCAGGTCATGAGTAATTTCATTTTAAGGGATGCATTCTGTGATGATAGTACAGCCTCTGAAGCAAATTCCCTCTGTATTTTATATCCATCCTTATTCCCAGGCACCCAAACAATGAGATCAAATTAGTATCTTACTACTCCTTGAGAGAGAATTATTCATGAATATAATGCTTCTGGTAATAAAAAGTTTTTCTACCACTTTACTCTTTAAAAAGAATGGAAAAGGAAAAGTCTCTTCATGTCTCAGTTTGAGAGCCTGCTAGTAGACTGTAGGAAAATGAGAGAAGAGAAATGTTCTACCATGAGGAAGGCCTAGATAAGGGATACTTTAAAATAAATGGGTATCTTATTAGATGTTCAAGTGAAGAAGTTCAGGAAGAGAGTGAATAGTCCAAGCTTCTGCTCTTTAAGTCGGTCCAGAAGCTTCTGACTTCTTATTCCTCTGGGTGATGAGTCTGGGTAACTATTGCTGCTGTCTAACTTTCTTCACTATCCTTTGACTTCAGAATCTTTTAAAGTTGCTTGTTGTGTGTCTAGGTCTAGTTTAGTACTGGAAATAATGTGTTCTTCTTTTTGGTTTTGTAGAATCTGTGCAGTCCTAGCTTATCATTGATGTCACATTTTTAGGAGGATGTAAATGGCTCTGTGCAACATTCAGGGTACTCAGACTTTGTGAGTGTCGTGACACATGTGGACATTTTCAAGTACAGGTAGTTGGTGATGTGTACTTGGCATAGCAAGAACTCAGGAAATCACCAAATAAAATTATCAAAGACAAATAGCAACACTGACTCCATCGGCTCCCCTTGAGAGTACTTTAGCTACGTATAGGATGTAGGTTACCTGAGTGATTAGAAGAAGAATAATCTAGAAAGGAATCATTTAAAAAAAAACTGCATGTCAGGAAAGACTTTGGCCTAGTTAAGGTGTATAAAAGCTCAGTTTGAGGTAGGTTTAAGGTATAGCATCCCACTTAACTCTGGCATCCCTCACGGGGCCGGTAAGCTCCTAAGCACAGACAGGTCTTTGTTTTCACAAAAAAATCATGACTACCATAGGGAAAGGACAATAATACTGGTGATAACATTTATTCAGTTATGTATGAATAAGAGAAAATTATTTTAGAAATGTATTTATTTTAATATGTTTTAAATGGTAAATTTCTTGCAAAATGTTCTAGCATTATTTTAAGCTTTTTAAAAAAGTACACTTCCAAAGATACCACGGTGAAAATTATTGCAGTAAGATGGATTCTCTAACACTGGATGTCTTTCTTAATTCAGAATTGTATGGACCTTTTAAAAGTGCTTATACCCAATTTCACACTCAGTGTACATAAGTCTTCTTAAGCATCCTCTACGAATTTTATGGAAACTCTGCTTGGATATCTACAAAGATAGACCATGTAGCCTTCCAAGAAAACACATCACAAATCAGTAAAATGTACAGTCATTTTTATCAGATACGTTTTATTGTTATACTTACCTATGATATCCATCTTAACTAAAATTTCCAAGCTTACTAGAAGTACTCTTTGCTTGTGGAAGACTATTGCATGACTGTACTATGTCAAAAAACTAAAAGGAAACCAGGGGAAATATATGCAGAAATCAGTTTCTCTAGTTGCCTCCTGTTTCTCTCCATAGATGTGTCATCAAAGGTTTAGCAAATGTTTTTAGGATTTTAAATAAACCTAATAAAGTTTTTTTCTAGCAGCTTTATTGAGATGCAATTAACAGACCATAAAATTCACCCTTTTAAAATATACAATTCAGTACTTTTTTTATTTATTGAAGTATCCTTAACATACTATCTATCAACACAGAAAAATGTTACAGAATCATTGACTATATTCTCCATGCTGTACTACAGTCCCCGTGACCGGCTTATGTTGTGATTGCAAACTATTGTGCACCTTTATCCCCCTCCTCCTCCCCCCTACCCACCCCATCCCCTCCCCCTTAGTAACCACCAGTCACTTCTCAGTGTCTATGAGTCTACTGCTGTTTTGTTCCTTCTGTTTTGCTTTGCTTTTATATTCCACAAATAAGTGAAATCATATTGTATTTGTCTTTCTCCACCTGGCTTATTTCTCAGTCTTTTTTATGTTCACAAAGTGGAGGAACCATCACCACAAACTTATTTTAGAACATTTTCATTACCCCAAGATAAATAATTTTTTAGTTCTTTTTGTTCTTACTTTAGGAATTCTGTATTTCTGGATAATCATAAGGGGCATTTTATTAATTTGACAATCGATGTGTCAAATGTGAAGATTAAGAAAAAAACAGGTGAAAATATAGACACTTGGTGTAAAGGAGACAAAAAAGAGTATTTTATTTGTTGCCTTTAGAAATGTAAAGGTTTATGGGAAGAATCCTCAAATATTAATTTTCAGTAATGGAAATTCTAGAAAGTAAAATACACCAAACACCAAATCTTATCATTCAGTTTTTTAAAGCAATAATAGTCTATGTTTGTAAGGCACATTTCTACCTAAGATTACAAAGGCTTTTGCTTTTGACCCCCTTTGAAGAATATGTACTGTTCTAAGGAAAAACAAAGTTACTTAGATTTAATCCTAGCTTTGGCTCTGTCAATACATAAGATATATTATAAAATTATTATACAGTAATAGTGTTTTTATAATGCCTGTTTACACAGAAAATATTCCTTGTCCTATGCAAACTGCTATTACAGCATCTAACTAGAAAAAAAGGTGTACGTTCATTTTATATTCACAAATCTGATATAATTCTTAGTAATTTGTGTGATTTATTTTAAATTCACATAGCATGAGTTGGAAGAAAAATCAACGGTAAATTTGTTTGGGAGGAGTAGTCATTTTCTTGGTCACTGCTGCACTGGGTTAAGTTGTCTGATAATTTTCTCTCAAACTTAACTTAATATGCTTACAAAATCAACAATAAAAGTACTTTTAAAAAACTATTTAGTCACTTGAATTTTCAGGTATTACAGAATTTTTCTGATTTTTGACTGCTGCTCTCCCAACACACACAAAAAAGAAAACTTTTAAAAACATTTTTATAATAGCTGATAGAAATTCCTGAATCAATCCTGCCCATTCAGCATAATTTCTGGGCATAAGAAGCTGAGATTCTAAAATTCTAATAAACATCCCAGATGGTTTCTTATGAAGTTGTCTTCTCTCTTTCTGAGAGAGAGAATTTGGGAAATACTGGGAAAATATAGAAAAATAGAGCAGTAGTATTTGGGAAACAACTTGTTCAAAATTTTGAACTCTGATATTTCAGGACAGAAAATAATTAGGACAAAAGTATCTGAAGGCAGGTGCCTTCTCTGCATAGTCCTTCATTCTCTGTAACACTACCACATCACATGCACACAAATATTTGTTGAATGAAAGAATTTTCTTTATGGGCACATCTCAGATTGAACTTGAAGTCACTTCAGTAAACAAGCAGGCATGTGGACAAAGGAATCCAGAATGAAGTGAATATTTCATACGACTGTTTTAACAAAGACCTCCGGCTATTTTAGAATCAAAATTCTAGACATTTTGGTGAAATTACCTTGATTAGATTCACCTTTCTGGATGTCCACTACCTCAAAAGAAAATGGGCAAAGAGACTAAGAGAGTGTGGTGTAAGCCTTTCCTACTCCCTGAAATACTTACTTGAAAAATCAATTTTTCAGAATGTTTAATAGAATGACAGGAGGTTAGCCTTAAATCCAGTGTTTACCTTGTTTGTTGTATTGGAGGGTCTGTTGTGCAACACCTGACTCACTCAGCAAATGTACCTTTTGATTCTCGTAATTGTTTGATGTACAGCCACCCCTCTGGAAAAGAACAGAGAGAAAAGTGGGAGGAACGGCACGACTGGTTCCTCAGGCAGCATGATTGGAATTCTTTCTCAGCTTTTGTGTTCCCAGAGAAATGTTATCTTAATCTCAACTGACAAGAATGTTCTTAAAACAAAACTCGAGGTAGAAGGCTAGAAGAATGCTTCAGGGAGATCTGAGAAAAACAAAATGAATAGGATCTGAACAGCAATTACATTTAGAAACTGAAACTTGTTACCAACAATTTACACTAAATGGAAAAGACAAATTGTTCCCTTCTATTTTCGGGTGAAGATTATAAATGATCATAATAGTGGCTTTTCACATTTAAATAATGTTTTTTCCATTTCTGTAAAAATCTCTTAATGTCAAAAAGGAAGGAAAAAAATCACAGTCACACTAGTGGGAAAAAAATTAATCTATTTAGTGGCAATAATTCATTTATTCCTCCATCCAATAGTTACTAAACACCTATTGTGATCCTGATTTTGGTCTAGGCAAAAAAAGTAGAAAGGGAGACCATCATCATAAGGGCTTTAAAAGAAAGGATCTCAGTGCTCTAAAGACCTTTAACAAGGGAGCAGCTCCAAGCAAAGACAGGAGATGAAGACTTCTCAAAAGAGATGAGCACTTGTACGTAGACAAAATGGAGATTTTAGAAACTGAGATTTGAAACATTTTAAAGTAGTATCATAAAATTGTCTTTGTATGTAAATTTGATTAATACTATTGAACTCTCTGTGTTTCCTAAGCAGCTATAACTCAGAAGAAAAAGCAGCTCTGTGTGGTGTTGGGAGGGAGGTATTAGATTTAAATATTTCTGCTAATCCAGTCTTCATTAAAATAGCAAGTGATTTTCACATGGTTCAGACATTATGCTGTAACTGAAATTAGGAGTGAAGGGGATTTTTTTCAGGAGTGCCTGGGGTGAGCGGTCTTGAATCATAAAGTTTTGTTTGCTCATTTGTTTTTAATTTTTTATCATCATTATGTGAAGAAGGATTTCTTTTATTCTCTAAAGACTTGAGACCTTTTTTTCCTTCTTTCCTTTCTTCTTCCCCTCCATCCTTCCTTCTCTTTCTCCCTTTTCCTCTTCATAAACCTGAGATCTCTAAGAAAGATAAACTTCACACAGTTACCAGCAGTCGTTCTCTTGTATCCAATCTACAAGGTCCATGACATTGCAGAGGAAGTACTAGTCTCTTAGTCATTCAGTGTTGACTGGGGAGTGGTAGAGATCTGGATGAACACGTAGGAAGATAATAATAGCACAGAAGAGAATGTGAGGAATGAGAGGCAAAATCTGGAAACAAGATATATCAAACATGTTTTCAGCATTGTTAATGTCATTTTATATCCTTTCTTACAAGGTGCAACTTTCAAAATGATAAAAAAATGATTGATAGTTATGTCTCAAAGCTCTCTTATGCTCATTCTACTACTCTGTCTTTTATGATACTATCAGAGTTGAGAGCAATTTTAGGCCACAGGCCAAGAGGAAAAGAATCATCAAGGAGAAGAATTCCAGGTGGGGTAGAAGGGAACAAGCCATAGGCTTCAAAGCAATGATCAGAACACATTGCCTTCCCAGTTTGGGGCTGGGGAAGAAGAAAGGAGGTCAGACTACAGCAGATCTGCCTGTATAACCACTGCACTCAAGCAACAGTTCCTCCCTTTCCACCAGTGTTCTCAAACTTCAGTGTTTATGGAATGGGAAGGGTGCTCGTTGCAAATGCTGAATACTAAACGCTGCTTAAGTGTTTCTGACAGCATACCTCTCTGAGAAACAGCAGCTAAAAAATGAAGTTCCAGTGCCTTAGAACAGAATGTGCAGTCTGTTTGGGACCTAAAAGAAGCCAAGTTGACCATTCAATAGTCATCAGGTTCTTTCAGCAAATATTGGCAGCTCTCAGCTACCAGAAGTGTTGGCTGCCCATCCTCTACCATGGGACTCTGCTATCCCACGGTATGCTGATAATGAAACAAGTTTTAGATTATGTCCTGTCTAACATTTACTTACAATCAAGCCCAAAGAGTCATGTAAACTCTGCTCCCAAGTGAGAGGTACACCAGAGTGTTAAGTCATTCTGAAAGCAGATCACCCAACTTCTGGTTTGGATCCAGCTACACTGTCCTCTCTGCAATGAGGGTGCATGGCCAAATGGGGCTGAGAACCTCTCATGCTGCCCAGAGATATCAGCTGCAGCCAGACATGCCACATTCTTACACCATGCTCATACATTGGTGGTGTTGCCTGTTCACTCATTCTAGCCAATCATAAAACTAAAGTACAACTTTTAATATTAAAAAATCATTTGTAATATTTCTTAGGCTTATTAAAAGTTCTCTGGTACTGATTTTGATAATGATGTTTGAAGTTTTAATATTGCTGCCTCTGAAGTGTGATTACCTGGTTAGGGTATTTCAAATGTTAAATATGCTCTTCAAAGTGAACATTCAATGTCAGCTATTTATATTTTTCTAGTAATTACCATGATTGTCATTTTCATCTCTGTTATAGTACACATTCAGCTATTTCTCTACATGTTTTAACTTACTGAAGTAGTGTTTTTTAAATCCATTAGTGGGTTATGAAATCAATTTAATGGTTTCTACATAGAATTTTAAAATTAAATATACTAGAAGAGAATAGAAAATATTAAAGTGCATCAAGCTTTGATTCAGTCTTATAAAAGTAGATATACAGAGTTGCGATGGAAAATGTATTTTCTACTGTGGGGCATGGTCAAAAAGAAAAACCCTGTATTAGTGCATATGCTTCAAAATAAGGGAATAAGGGACACTGTCCTTATTTATGTTGTTGTCCCAGTATTTAGCTTATGTTTTAAATACTCAGTAAATGTGTGAATGAATTTTTTTTCTGCTAAGATGAATTTCACTGTTAAATGGAACCAAAGATATTAAAACCTTTTACAGAATCTGAAACAAAGCATCTGTAAGCATTTGTAATTGGTATTTGTAGACAACGAGCAGAAGTGTTCTCTGCTGCTCTGGCTTGAAGAGAACTATAATTATTTCCCTAGCAATCTTTATAACTCACTTTCTCCTGTACCTCAGGGTTCTGTATTTTGTTTAAAAAATTGCTTATTTCTATGAAATATATTCATGTGCCCTTCATATTAGTTTCTTATTGTTGCTGTAACAAATTGCACAAATAGCTTAAAACAATGCAAATTTATTATTTTATTGTTCTATAGGATAGATGTCTGACATGAATCTCATGGAGCTAAAATCAAGATATCCACAGGGCTGCATTTTTTGAGCCTCTAGAGCAGAACCTGTTACTTTGCCTGTCCCAGCTTCTACAGGTATTTTCTCTATTTCAAAGCTCATGGCTCTTTTCTCTATCTCCAAAGCCAACAGTGTGGTATTCTGCCCCCTGCTTTGATGGTCACATCTGCTTCTCTGACTTTAACTCTCATACCTCCTTTTGTCATTCATAAACACCCTTGTGGTTACAATGGGCCCATGCAGATAATCCAGGATAATCTCCCCATCAGAGGGTCCTTATTTAGTCATGTCTGGAAACTCCCTTTTGCTATTTTATATTCACAGTTTCCAGGAATAGAACTTGGGCTTCTTTGGGAAGCCACTTTTCTGCTTACCATACCCATCAATTCCATCATCTAATAAGAACTGCCCCAGGAAATGACCATCTGCAAAGCATTTTGGATAATTTTCATTCTACTTGATTTATAGATCTCACTATTCAGGAAATTTTCTGAAAATCTATTTGCTGATTACATATCATGTTGGGAATAAGGACCAATACAGTAACACCTTCCATCTGCAATTTTAGCATTGTTGGTTTTGAGAATTTGCTGACATTTGTGTAGTACTAATTTTCATGTCGAAATATTTGAGATTGCTAACTTTTGACATCTGTATTGTCTAGTTTATAACCTTCAAGGAAATAATTAGGGAAATATGAGTATAGTGCACAGAATTATACAACAGTGAAGGGTGGCTTAATAAGTTTATAAAGGTGCATAATCTGCATAATATGGAATTTTGGGGAAAGAATATGGCTGTCCTGAACAAAATCACTACAGTGTTTCCTGAACAACTGAGAAAAGTGATTCATAAAAGCTGCTACCTGTTGGCAGAACATTCTAAACCTCCCTTCTCTAGTCTGTTTTGGATGCCAATGTCTTCTAACATTCTTATTTTCAGTGATGAGCATTTTAACTTTTTTTCTCCAGCTCCCTGTTTTCTATAAGAATTTTTTCTTGCCATTCAGATTTCTGCCAATCGTGGGATTTATTAGCAACACAGATCATTGGCCAGAAATTATGGCCCTTTACTTAAAATGTTTATGGCTCTTTTTAAAATAAAATGTGCCTTGCATAGTAAAATTCAAAATCAAACTTCTATTAGAGGAGTAGGTGTTATTACCTTGAAGATATTAAATTGCTCTTATAAATTAGTTTCCCATCCTCTTTTTCAGTCTCATATTAATTCTCTATGGTTTTAGGAGCAAGGGCATGCTGGCTTCACTTGGTTTATTGCTATTCCTAGAAATAATTTTAATAGCTTCAGTAGGCTTATGAAGTTGATTTTTTCTAATAGTGTCATTTATAAGTGGTCACATTTTCTCTCTCAAGCACAGTTTAATAGTTATGTTGCCCATTAGGATATGTTTGTCTTTTAAATTGCACATCTATTTCAGTTTGAAACTACTGATGTTTGTAATCAATATTAGCTAAGGCAGATGTAGCAAAACCTACCTTAAACAGCAATTCTTGGAATGTTTACACTAATGGTTCATTAGAAATTTGTTTGAGTCAAAAGAATTAGGTTGTAAAGCAAGCAGAACTATCTACCAGCATCTGGAAGAAATTAGCTATGAACTTGGAAATCAAGTCCAGGTTTGAATCTGACTTTACCACTAGTGAGCTGTGATTTGGGGGAAGTTATTTGTTCTCTATGAACCTCAGTTTTCTCATCTGGCAGTCTGGGAAGCTGGCAAGCACGATATGGGAACGACATGGGAGAATGAGGTAAATCTTTAGCATAGGGCCTACAGTAAGCAACTAGTCAGGAGCAGCTATTTTTACCTTGAATATTTTACTTCAGCTTTAAGAAAAAGTTTCCAAGTATTCTTAAAAGATTTTTAATTGATACATGCTATAATCAATTCTTAACATTCAAAAGAAATACACAACATATCAACTAGATCAAGATCACAAAAATTATTATCAAAAAATTCAATATATGAAAACTAAATCAGTATAATTTTTAAATTGTTAAGTTAGCAAGAGTTTTTAAAAATAGAACCTTTTTATGAATAGATTGGCATTGCAGATAGTGTGTGTATGTGAGGGGTGGGGTGGGAGATGGATTTTTCTATAACGGTTACTAAGACAATTACCTGCGTATAAAAGAATGAAACTGGTTCCCTACCTCACATCATATTAAAATACCGATTCAAGATAGACAAAAGACTTAAGTGTGAATGAAAAACTACAAGACAACCCAAAGCACAAAATAAATATACATGAATATATACTAAACATGCATGAATATATACATGAAGAAAGATAAATGATTGCTTAAATAAATCAGGAGGAAGAGACAAATCTTTATTACATAATATGTGTAGATACTCCTCATTTGAGGAGGTAGAGTTTAATGATGACCACTACCCCTCCTTGTGGACAGGTGATGACTGTTCCCAGGGACTAGCATATAGAAAGTGAAAAATAGTTACACTACAATAGAGAAATCTGACAGGTGTACTTAGCCAAATGATTAAGGTAAACATCCTCTGATGTCTTGTAGATATCATGTACTATTTGGTATGCTGGGATGAGAGGGCACTTCACCTATGTGGTATTTTTTCCAAAAACACTTAACCTCACTCTAATCATAACAAAAACATCTGAAAAATTTAGATTCAAGACATTGTACAGCATGCCTGGACAGTATTCCTCAAGACTGTAAAGATCAAGAAAAATAAGGAAAGACTGAGAAATTGTCAAGACTTGTGAACAGTAGGGAAAAATGAAAAAGAAATGCAATTTTTCCCAGGATTGGACCCTGGAATAGAAAGAGAAAAAACTGGTCAAATCAAAATAAAATCTGGAGTTCAATTGATAGCAATACATGAATGTTGGTTTCTTAGCTTTGACAAATATACCATTATAATGTACCATATTAACAAAGGGTGTAACTGAGGGAGGGATACATGGGGAATCTGTACTCTTGTTGAAACCTTTCTGTAGCCCTAAAATTATTCCAAAATAAAATTGTATTAAAGGAAGACTAGAAGACTTAGAAAACAATATCAACATATTCTTGAGGTATAGAAGGATTTCTTAACCAATTAAAAAATACAGGAAAATATTAATGAATCTGACTACATTTAATTCTAGAATGTTCATCAAAAGATGCTGCAAAGAGAATGAAAATATCCATCAGGAGCTGGAAGAAGATATTTACAACAAATACATTCCAGTGGTAGAGATCTCTTGAAGTGCTAATGGAAAATGAAAAATGATGAACAGCTCAGTAGAAAAATGAGGCAAAGACTTATAGGCACTTCAAAGAAAAAGAAATCCCCAAGACTGATGAATATGTAAAGGATGTCCATCCTTATTACAATTCAGGAAAAAAACCACAGTGGGATATCATTTCATATTTGCTCAGGTGGAAATTTGAAGACTGAGAATATCAAGTGTTACCAATGATGTGGAATACCAAAACATTTATACACTGCAGGTGGAAGTGTAAGACTATATTGTCACTCTGGAAACAATTTGGCTGTGTCTAGAGTTGAAGATGTATCTGTTCTACATATGTCAAAGCACTTGCACTCCTACATTTATACTCTGGAGAAATTCCTCTATGCATGGGCCAAGAAATATGTATCAAATAGTCCGATAAGCATCATTTATAATAGGAAAAAAATTAGAAGCAACCCAAATATCTATCATAACCAGTGCCACCGAACAATGAGAATATCTTCTTCCTCCTTTCATTATCACAACAGAGATTCTAGACGACTCTGTCTACATATCTGGGCTCTTCAATGCTGTAATAAGCCATCCTTCCTCAGGTTTCACCCCAGAGCCTGGGCTGCCTTTTCCTCCTGCCCTCGGACTTCCTTCCTCCTCACTTTGTCCAAAGCCATAAACAGTGGTGATGGAAGAATTTCTAATGCATCTCTGGCTGATCATTGTCAGAAACACCTCTTATGTCTGTCTGTTCAAGGCATCTGTCAGGAATCCTGGGAAAATAGCCTGAGAGCTATTTTTTAAAATGATACCTCTTTTTAAAATGAATGAGTCCATGTTAGATTTGAGAAGTCTTATTTGCTTAGATGCAAGAAAAAAATATTGAGCAAGTGTAGAAGCAGGGAGACTAATGGACAAGTTCAGATAGAGAAGATGATCTGAACCAAGGCAGTGCATGTGGTAGAAGGGAACTAGGAAGGAGGGGACAGATATGAGAGGGTTTTGCTTTGAGCCTTGTTTTTTAGATTAAAAACTCCCCAGAGGGAATGATGTGAAAGTAAGCCATTATCTACATGAAACCACAGTGGATGGACATTTTTAAAACTTTCAAACCCTAAACCCACTGTCTACAGTGAGGCAAGCAGAAAATTGAGTATGTATGCTAACTATAAACTACTGGAGTAAAAAATTAATGCATAAACAAAATGTTATTGCTTGCAGGAAGCAGTGGAGAGAACATTAGTTGCAACCTAATAAAACCTTAGGAAATCAATGAGTAATCTCGTTCATGATTTGTTATAATGGTATAACCCATGGATTGAACTAAGTTGTACTATATTGTACGTGAATTTAACCCATCTTTTTGAAAATTCTGGACTATTTATCTTATTCTAAAGCAAAGAAAAGAAAATATATTGGAAAACATGGATATGGTTCATAATATTCTTTTGGCTATATAATTTATTCTTTTAATATTTACAAGGGCTTTCTGAGAAAATATGAGAAAACTTTTAAGAAACTGTTTTAAGTACAATATATAAATGATGATAAAACATCTGGAGAAAGGAAAGTGGCCTGCCAAGTCAACAACTCATACCGTGGGCAGAGTTTTTAAAACAAAAATTTCTTCAGCAACAAAAAGAATATTCAGCCACTTTGTTTTCGTCAAGGAGGCAAAGGTTGCATTTAAACCAGAGAAGAAAGAAATCAGTATTTTTTGACTCTGAGTTCACCATAGAAAAAGAAAAGAGCCCCTCAATATCAGGTATATATTTTGTATTCCCATATGATAAACATATTCTTAACATAATTTGACACATTTTATGGTCAAGGTAAAGCATGCAAAAAATACATGATACTATCAGTGCTGACTCTGTAAGCAAACTGCTGGGAAAAAAAGGTACCCAAATATCTATTAAGCAGAATCCAAGATAATTGTAGGGTTTTTTTCCCCTCTTACAGGTAAGTGTTTATCTGTTGCATTTGTTTAGGGTAGATAAACCTGAAATGGATATCTCCTAAACAAGTTATTTCCTTTATGCCTGTATATCTATTGTGTTTCTACTGCAATCAGTACAATACCCAAGTATGTATCTTTTATTATTGCTGCCATTACATTGTATGAATTTTTTTAAATTTGTTTTATTCCTGAGAATGTTAGTGCATTGAAGACAGAAACTACTGTTTTTATATGGATCTCTAGTTTTTTGCACCATGCATGGCACACAGAAGATGCTCAGTAAGTATATATAATAAATTAATTTATATCTATGCAATATCTATTCCCAGAATATTTAATTTCCCTGAGAAAATCTTAGCTCTGAGTATGAGGTTAGATAAGTAATAATACATTCTCACTTTTAAGTTAAAATATGTTATTATGTATGAAATCTGCTGGGAAAACTTTGTACAAATGTTCTGTAGTGAAAACTTTGACTCATCCCTTTAAAATGCTATGTAAATTTTATAAACCAAAGAAAACCTCAGAGTACCTTTTTTCCATGAAAAACAATACAATTAAATGACTTTCTTATATACCGGAGAACTATCTCGCCAGAAATATAATTGAAAATCATGAATTTTAACATTTCCGAAAATGTAGCATATAGGAGTGGAAATCTTCTCTTTCTCAGGCATTCATATTCTGCAGTGTGGGTTGCTAAGACACACTAGACTTAAAAGTACAGAAATGCAAGCTAGCTCTTAAAAATAAGCTAGACAGCTTTCTTATTTTTGAAATAATTAGTCTCTAGGGAATATATGCAAGCTCAGTAAAATCATTTATTTTAATCACTTTCTGGATTTATAGAAATAAATTGTAGTTTGTAAAGATTTTAATCTTAACTTTTAATATTGAGATCAGCAGTATTATTTGCAAGCCTTAACCAAATACCTCTCTCTGCCTCCTGGCTTCCCATCCTTAATTTACACAATCTGTAGAGAACAAGCTAGATTCATTTCAATGAAAACCCACTAATTTCAGTTTCCAGAAGTGGCTAATCCATATCCTCTTCCATTTCTTTTCATTTTTGCAGAAAAAGAAACATACAGTACAGATCAAACCCATTATTTTTGAGGTGAAGTGGTGGTAGATGGGGGTGGGGGACACCATGCTGAATTCTTAGATTATGACAAATCTTTGGCAAATACACATTTTCTAGTTGACCCAGAATAACAAGTATTATGGATATTTTTAAAAGGTTCAAATTATTCCCGTTGTGGAGCCTGACCTCAGAACTTATCACTTGTTTTCACTTGTCAGTATTTTCAAGCTGACTGATGCTCCTGGTCATGTCCCTGGTAACAAGCCTCACAATCTATATTTCATGGATAAGAATTAAACTAAGTTACTTTTTTATAGAATCCTGGTCTTAAGTAGAACGTATGAAAGAAATATTAAAATCTTGTGTCTATGAAAGCTTGAAAGGTGTGTATGTTTATATATATATTTGTATAAATATATATTTCTATATTTAATAAATATGTTTCTATATTTAACATATTTAAATATATTTCTATATTTAATATTTATACAAATGTATATTTATATGTTTAATCTATTTATACATTTAATAAATAATGTATTTAATAAATAAATATATATATTTAACAAACTAATATATACATTTATATATTTAATAAATATATATAAAATATTGTAGGAACCCTTCATCTAGAGATAATAGATGCAGATCTACAATCTCTTCCATGCACTCTTTCCCAATCCCTAAATTTGCTTCTATTTTTAGCCCTCTCACTATTTCTCACCCCCTCTGTTTCCTTTTATATCTTTATTCTTTGCAGAACCTGATTTATTTTTCATTTATCTTTAGCAACTTTTATTTTACCAGCTGTGGAATTCCATCTTTTTCCTTCTTCCTTCTTCACTACACGCTTAGTCTAGGTGAACTTCTTCACTGTCGTGTTTCAATTAATGCCTATACATAAATGATTTTAAAACATTTACTTCCAACCCATACCTTTCTCTTTTATATTCTAAATTCACATCTCTAAAGGTATGTTTTCAAATGTAATGTTCACACCAAACCCATTCTCTGGCGCATCATATCTGCTCCTCCCCCTCTTCTCCTTATCTATGATCGTTATGACTCAGATATTGATAAGGTCAAGTGTCTGAAGGTAGAGACTTTGAGTAATGTTTCCCTATTCAGTATGGGCTCTCCCAGTGCAGACTCAGTACAGACCTTCTGAATTTCCCTCCATTCATTTGCTCATTTGTTTTACTAAATAATGCATAAGTGAAGTACAAAACGCAAAAGATACAAATTCCCCAATCCCCCTCTCACAGGAACTATGACCAGTGACTGAACTGTTACATCACTTTCCAAGATAATCTTTTCCTCTATAAGCATTTATGTATATATATATATATATATATCCCTGTACACACACACACACATACAGGCAACATGTTGTTCTTCACCTTTTTTTTTTAACGGTATATTTGGAAAATATTCCGTATAACAAAGTGGTTTCTCATTTATTTTAAACTGTTGCAAATTATTCCATTAAATGCAATTTTTCATTGAATGTAGAGAAGCACAATGTATGACAGCAGTAGTGCAAAGGCTGGGACAGGAGAAATGGAAATACGGACAGTTGTCACACTGCGCATGCAGTGATGCAATACCACCGTAGGCGAGGTAACGGCACGGTCAAGAGCCACACCGTACACACCAAAACAACCACAAAGGAGCCACAAAGATAGCCTTTCTTCAAACAGGCTTCACAGAAACTTGTAACAGCAGCCTGGATGTACCAAATTAGATGGTTTATTTTGGAGAACTATGTTCATCTGACTCTGCAACAAAATAAAACAGTTACACAGAATAGAAAAAAATGCCAACATTAACGAAGAGACCACTGAGCTTTTTGTGGACAGGGGTTCCTCAAGACACATGTGGACTTCTATTTTAAAAGAGCAGACATTGCTTTCATTACCCTTTCTCTTTTCTAAAACCAAGTCATAACTTTATAATGCATCGTCTTCATTTTTCACTGTCCTCTTTTACTCTAATAAAATTTCCGCTGCCTCTAGTCACCCTGCTTCAGACATATATACTGTTTCCGGGCTGAATAGTTTCATCATTTTATTTAAGTTGATATTTCTCTTTCTATGTCTTTATGTCCATTAAATACAGATTAGTTTCAGAAAAGAGAAACAGGGAACAATGTCTGCAATGTGCTATTTTAAAACTTCAAGTGCCTGTTTCTCCCTCAGGAATTTCTCCACACAAAAATATTCAAGGGTCTCTTACTAGAGATGTTTGCATTGACTCACCGCTACTGTGCTAAATGTTTGGAGTTTTCTGCATTCAGAGTAATATGTTTGAAAATCTTTATTATCCTTACAGACATATGACAGTCTAAGTATGCAGGTACAAGGAAAATAAAAAGCCAATTGATTCTGAGTTGTAAAACTAAAAAGCATTCTTTCCTTTTCTCATATCATCATCAAATCATTTCTATATCCCTCTAAGCAAAATATCTATTGCCAAAAATAAGTTTTAAACATCCAAGTATAAAACTTCAAAACTGTTAAAGAAATAAAATATGCCATACTTTTAAATGGAGACTCTCGGGACACCCAGGCAAGCACTGACCTGGGCTGGTGCGATCCTACATTGGATGCTTCAGAAATTTAAACACATGATTTTGATTTAGTATACCTAACAATTTTCATATAGTATACCTAATAGTTTTCATATAGTATACCTAACAATTGTTTTGTGCCCACCAGATACTGATTGCTCAAGTATCTGGCCCAAGTGGATTATAGACGTTTTCTTGACTATATGCCAAGTTCCTCTGGGCTTCCTCAGCAGAGGTCACTTTGTTATCCACCCTCAGATGATGACTCTTTATGTTTCTGATGAAGGGATGGTGCCTTGGGAATGCCCATAACACAACTGTCACCACCATCTGTAGATTTTCATTATCTCTGGAAAATATTTTTTCCTTATTCATGTGATACTGTGTCCTTTCCTAATTACTGCAGGGCGGTAAGTTATTCTCTCCCATCAGCATTATATCCTGGTCATCTGGCAGCACTGACTCACCCCCATAGTTTCCTGCAAAAAGATTGGTGATCCAACTTTTATTTGATTTACTGTTTATCACAGCTTTCAGCACCTAAGGACTTGGGAAATAGTCCAAAGGGGAATAAATCACAAGTTCAATCAAATATCACCACATTAATATGTATCAATTTTGGAAATATTTGAGTTGTTTTTCCTCCTATAGGGTGTCATGGGGTAAAGTTAACTCTCCCGTAATCTATACTGTAGGATCATCTACATTAACATGTGTGTGTTTACATCTCAGACAACATTAATTGCCCCTTTCTCTATATTCTCTCTGTTAGCCCTGATTACTGATGTATCATCATTTCTTTGTGTCCACCTGCCACAGATGTTTTCAGCAAGGAAGAGGATGTACTGATACATGGAAAGTGCTTCCTCTGTGCTAACACTGTGCTAAATACTACACATACTTAATCCTAACTACACTTGTTTAACCCTCGCAAAAATCCGATGAAGTAGGCACTATTACAGTCCCATTTTACAGATGCAGAAGTGGAAGCTGAATAATTTCCCCTTTGCCCACACAGCGGTAAGTGGAGGTGCCAAGATTGGAACCCAAGCAGTCTGAGTGCAGCTTGAGGGCTTCATTCTCAGCTAGTGCTAAACTGTTTCTCATAATAAAACACAGCCAGTGACTTCTTAAACAAAACCATATTGGGGAACACCAATACTGTTGATTTTAATCTTTTGCTTTCATGAACAGTATAATGAATATCTCTGTACATATATTATTTTACACAAGAAAGGTTATTATAGAATGAATAACCCTGAAGTTGAATTTTGAATGAAAGAATGTGTACATTTTGCATTTTGATAAGAATTGCAAAATGTTCTCCATAAGTGGTGGTAAGAATTTATATTCCCAACACCCATATATTTGAGTAAAGCAATGTGTTTTACCAGTTTTAAGTTAGTTTTTGGAGCATGTCCACATTCTTTGCTTTTTCCTCTCTCAGGTTCCCTTCTACACTAAATTGATGCAATTATCCAAGGACTTATAACCACAGTGTTTTCAAAAAGTAGGCAAAAGTATGTTTTTGGTATTCTTGAAGGATAGGGAAGGATATAGTTATCTGGATAATTAGATCTGTTTCCCCATTTCAACTGGTATTTTTAAATTTACAGATGTTAAGTAGGAGACCCACTTTATCATTGGATTTTCTAGAAACCAGAGACTAACTAGACATGGGAAACTTCAATTTTTCCATACATAAATTGTGAAATGTCTGAAATATGTTCAAAGCAAGCTAACCACAAAATGGTTTAACAACATAAACTTCAAAAAACAAGGGAAAATTTAAATGGAAAATTTGTCTCAAAAGAATTAATTGGCAATAAAGGACTTTGAAGGCTTTTTAGTGTTACGTTGAATCTCACAAATTCAAATCTAACTGGAAATATTTTCTTTAACTGAATTACATTTACATTTATTATGCCTTAATTAAATTTTTGTTTTACCTGGAGTTAAAACTATACTCACTTTTTCATTTGCTTAATATTCTTTTTTTTATAATTTATTTTGGTATCATTAATCTATAATTACATGTGCAATATTACGGTTATTAAACTACCCCCTTCATCAGGTCCCCCCCACCAACCCCATTGCAGTCACTGTCCATCAGCGTAGTGAGATGCTATAGAAAAACTACTTGTCTTCTCTGAGTTGTACAGCCCTCCTTGTGCCCCCCAACATTACATCTGCTAATCGTAATGCCCACTTTTCCCCCTTATCCCTCCCTTCCCACTCATCTTCCCCAGTCCCTTTCCCTTTGCTAACTATTAGTCCGTTCTTGGGTTCTGTGAGTCTGCTGCTGTTTTGTTCCTTCAGTTTTTTTCTTTGCTCTTATACTCCACATATGAGTGAAATCATTTGATACTTGTCCTTTTCGGCGAGGCTTATTTCACTGAGCATAATACCCTCTAGCTCCATCCATGTTGTTGCAAATGGTAGGATTTGTTTTCTTCTTATGGCTGAATAATATTCCATTGTGTATATGTACCACCTCTTCTTTATCCATTCATCTACTGATGGACACTTAGGTTGCTTCCATTTCCTGGCTATTGTAAATTGTGCTGCGATAAACATAGGGGGGCATACGTCTTTTTCAAACTGGGCTGCTGCATTCTTGGGGTAAATTCCTAGGAGTGGGATTCCTGGGTGAAATGGTATTTCTATTTTGAGTTTTTTGAGGAACCTCCATACTATTTTCCGCAATGGTTGTACTAATTTGCAGTCCCACCAGCAGTGTAGGAGGGTTCCCTTTTCTCCACATCCTCACCAACATTTGTTGTTGTTTGTGTTTTGGATGTTGGCCATCCTCACTGATGTAAGGTGACATCTCATTGTGGTTTTAATCTGCATTTCTCTGATGATTAGCGATGTGGAACATCTTTTCATGTGCCTGTTGGCCATCTGAATTTCTTCTTTATAGAAGTGTCTATTCATGTCCTCTGCCCATTTCTTAATTGGATTATTTGCTTTTTGTTTGTTAAGGTGCATGAGTTCTTTATATATTTTGGATGTCAACCCTTTATCAAATACGTCTTTTATGAATATATTCTCCCATACTGTAGGATGTCTTTTTGTTCTACTGATGGTGTCCTTTGCTGTACAGAAGCTTTTCAGCTTGATATAGTCCCACTTGTTCATTTTTGCTTTTGTTTCCCTTGCTCAGGGAGATATGTTCATGAAGAAGTTGCTCATGTTTATGTCCAAGAGATTTTTGCCTATGTTTTTTTCTAAGAGTTTTATGGTTTCATGACTTACATTCAAGTCTTTGATCCACCTTGAGTTTACCTTTGTGAATGGGGCTAGACAGTAGTCCAGTTTCATTCTTTTACATGTAGCTGTCCAGTTTTTCCAACACCGGCTGCTGAAGAGGCTGTCATCTCCCCATTATATATCCAAGGCACTTTTATCAAATATTAATTGACTGTATATGTTTGGGTTAATGTTTGGATTTTCTGTTCTGTTCCACTAGTCTGTGGGTCTGTTTTTGTGCCAATACCAAATTGTCTTGATTACTGTGGCTTTGTAGTAGAGCTTGAAGTCAGGGAGCATAATTCCCCTGCTTTATTCCTCCTTCTCAGCATTGCTTTGGCTATTCAGGGTCTTTTGTGGTTCCATATGAATTTTAGAATTATTTGTTCCAGTTCTTTGAAAAAAGCTGTTGGTAGTTTGATAAGGATTGCTTTGAATCTGTAGATTGCTTTAGGTAGTATAGCCATTTTGATAATATTTATTCTTCCTAGCCAAGAGCATGGGATACATTTCCATTTGTTAGTGTCCTCTTTAATTTCTCTTAGGAGTGTCTTGTAGTTTTCAGGGTATAGGTCTTTCACTTCCTTCATTAGGTTTATTCCTAGGTATTTTATTCTTTTTGATGCAATTGTGAATGGAATTGTTTTTCTGATTTCTCTTTCTGTTAGTTCATCGTTAGTGTATAGGAAAGCAACAGATTTCTGTGTGTTAATTTTGTATCCTGCAACTTTGCTGAATTCAGATATTAGTTCTAGTAGTTTTGGAATGGAATCTTTAGGGTTTTTTATGTACAGTATCATGTCATCTGCAAATAGTGACAATTTGACTTCTTCTTTACCAATCTGGATGCCTTGTATGTCTTTGTTTTGTCTGATTGCTGTGGCTAGGACCTCCAGTACTATGTTGAATAACAGTGGAGAGAGTGGGCATCCCTGTCTTGTTCCCGATCTTAGATGAAAAGCTTTCAGCGTCTCGCCGTTAAGTATGATGTTAGCTATGGGTTTGTCATATATAGCCTTTATGATGTTGAGGTACTTGCCGTCTATACCCATTTTGTTGAGAGTTTTAATCAGGAATGGATGCTGAATTTTGTCAAATGCTTTTTCAGCATCTATGGAGATGATCATGTGGTTTTTGTTCTTCTTTTTGTTGATGTGGTGGATGATGTTGATGGATTTTCGAATGTTGTACCATCCTTGCATCCCAGGGATGAATCCCACTTGATCATGGTGTATGATCCTCTTGATGTATTTTTGAATTCGGTTTGCTAATATTTTGTTGAGTATTTTTGCATCTACGTTAATCAGGGATATTGGTCTGTAATTTTCTTTTTTGGTGAGGTCTTTGCCCGGTTTTGGTATTAGAGTGATGCTGGCTTCATAGAATGAGTTTGGAAGTATTCCCTCCTCTTCTATTTTTTGGAAAACTTTAAGGAGAATGGGTGTTATTTCTTCTCTATATGTCTGGTAGAATTCAGAGGTGAATCCATCAGGTCTGGGGGTTTTGTTCTTGGGTAGTTTTTTGATTACCGATTCAATTTCATTGCTGGTGATTGGTGTGTTTCATTTTTCTGTTTCTTGCTTGGTCAGTCTTGGAAGGTTGTATTTTTCTAAGAAGTCGTCCATTTCTTCTATGTTTTCCAGCTTGTTAGCATATAGATTCTCATAATATTCTCTTATAATTCTTTGTATTTCTGTGGGGTCCGTTGTTATTTTTCCTTTCTCATTTCTGATTCTGTTTATGTGTGTAGATTCTCTTTTTCCCTTAATGAGTCTGGCTAGGGGTTTATTTATTTTGTTTATTTTTTCAAAGAACCAGCCTTTCGTTTTATTGATTTTTTCTATTGTTTTATTCTTCTCAATTTTATTTATTTCTTCTCTGATCTTTATTATGACCCTCCTTGTGGTGACTTTGGGCCTCATTTGTTCTTCTTTTTCCAATTTCAGTAATTGTGTCTTTAGACTATTCATTTGGGAATGTTCTTCCTTCTTTACATAGGCCTGGATTGCAGTATACTTTCCTCTTAGAACTGCCTTTGCTGAGTCCCACAGAAGTTGTGGCTTTGTGTTGTTGTTGTCATTAGTCTCCATATATTCTTTGATTTCTGTTTTGATTTGGTCGTTAACCCATTGATTAATTAGGAGAATGTTGTTAAGTCTCCATGTATTTGTGAGCCTTTTTGATTTCTTTCTAAAATTTATTTCTAGCTTTATACCTTTGTGATCTGAGAAGTTGGTTGGTAGGATTTCAATATTTTTGAATTTACTGAGGTTCTTTTTGTGGCCTAGTATGTGGTCTATTCTGGAAAATGTTCCATGTGCACTTGAGAAGAATGTGTATCCTGCTGCTTTTGGGTGCAGAGTTCTGTAGATGTCTGTTAGGTCCATCTGTTCTAGTGTTGTTCAGTGCCTCTGTGTCTTTACTTATTCTCTGTCTGATTGATCTGTCCTTTGGAGTGAGTGGTCTGTTGAAGTCTCCTAAAATGAATGCATTGCTGTCTATTTCCTCCTTTAATTCTGTTAATATTTGCTTCACATATGCTGGCCCTCCTGTGTTGGGTGCATATATATTTATAATGGTTATATCTTTTTGTTGAATTGACCCCTTTATCATTATGTAATGTTCTTCTTTATCTCTTGCTGTTTTCTTCGTTTTGAAGTCTATTTTGTCTGATACAAGTACTGCAACACCTGCTTTTTTCTCTTTGTTGTTTGCATGAAATATCTTTTTCCATCCCCTCACTTTTAGTCTGTGTATATCTTTGGGTTTGAGGTGAGTCTCTTGTAAGCAGCATATAGAAGGGTCTTGCTTTTTTATCTATTTTGTTACTCTGTGTCTTTTGATTGGTGCATTCAGTCCATTTACATTTAGGGTGATTATCGATAGATATGTACTTATTGCCATTGCTGGCTTTAGATTTGTGGTTACCAAAGGTTCAAGGGTTGCTTCTTTACTATCTCACAATCTAACTTAACTTTCTTGTTAAGTTATTTTAAACACCATCTGATGTTTCTTTATTTCTCTCCCTTATTCTTACTCCTCCATTCTTTATATACTAGTCTTTTATTCTTTGCCTTTAGTTAGTATTTGGATGGTCTACTTTCTTTGCTATGATTTTATTTTCTCTGGTGACATCTTTTTAGCTTTAGGGTTGCTTCCCTCTAGAGCAGTCCATTTAAGATATCCTGTAGTGGTGGTTTATGAGAGGCAAACTCTCTCAACTTTTGCTTGTCTGGAAATTGTTTTATCCCTCTATCATATTTATATGATAATCATGCTGGATACAATATTCTTGGTTCAAGGCCCTTCTGTTTCATTACGTTAAATATATTGTGCCATTCTCTTCTGGCCTGTAAGGTTTCTGTTGAGAAGTCTGATGATAGTCTGATGGGTTTTCCTTTGTAGGTGATCTTTTTTCTCTCTCTAGCTGCCTTTAATACTCTGTCCTTATCTTTGATCTTTGCCATTTTAATTATTATGTGTCTTGGTGTTGTCTTCCTTGGGTCCCTTGTGTTAGGAGATCTGTGGGCTTCCATTGACTGCGAGACTATTTCCTTCCCCAGCAAGGGAAAGTTTTCAGCAATTATTTCTTCAAAGACACTTTCTATCCCTTTTTCTCACTCTTCTTCCTCTGGTACTCCTATAATGCGAATATTGTTCCATCTGGATTGGTCACACAGTTCTCTTAATATTCTTTCATTCCTAGAGATCCTTTTATCTCTCTCTGCCTCAGCTTCTCTGTATTCCTGTTCTCTGATTTCTATTCCATTAACAGTCTCTTGCATCTCATCCAGTCTGCTGTTAAGCCCGTTGATCGCTTGTCTGATTTCTGCATTGTCTTTCTTCACTTCCCTCACTTCCTCCCTCAGCTCTTGCACATTTCTCTGTAGATCCATCATTATGGTTATGACTTTTATTCTGAATTATTTTTCCGAAAGATTGTGCATATCCATCCCTTCATGCTCCCTCTCTAGGGTTGTCTGGTTGATCTTAGTCTGGACCATATTCCTTTGTCTTTTCATGGCTATAGAAGTGATCCCTGGTAGGTGCCACGTATGTCAGCTGGGCTCTTTAAGACTTTTAAAAGAAAAAGAAAGAAAGAAAGAAAGAAGAAAAAGAAAAGAAAGAGAAGAAAAAACAAAACAACAACAACAACAACAAAACGCTCACCAGGAGTAGATTCTGTGGTGGTGCTGTAGGTGGCGCTGTTGCTTCATTCATTATTCCGCAGCCATGGTCGCGCCACTCCGCAGAACCCTTTATAGCTCTGGCTGGGGTGGGAACAAATGTGAGGCTGTTGATCTCTGTGGAAAGTCTAAGTGTGGCCACCCTTTCCCAGTCACCATCTAAGGGGTCTGAAGCCCCCCAGGACTCCCAGCCTGCTGGGCTGAGTGTGCCGGGATGATCCAGCTCCTCCGCTGGCCTCCTGTCTTTAAGACCGCTGAAAAAGGCGCACACTTTTTTTTTTCTTCCCGGGAGCTGGCTGCAAGGGCCCGGGTGCATTCTCCGCTCAGATCCTGCACCTTCTGTCTCTCCAATCTCCGCTACACCGCACAATGTGTGTCAGCACTCCTGGCGCAGATCACAGGGGCTGGTTATTTCGCGGGCCTGTACTTCCACTCCCTCCCAACTCTGAATGCTCTCCCGCCGGTGCGCTAGGGTGGGAGAGTGCTCAGGTCCCGCCGGGTCACAGCTCCATATCTTACCTGCCTCGCAGGGTGCTGAGTTCTCTCAGGTGTACCTGCAGGCTATGTGCTGTAGTATCTTCTGGTCTCTTTTTTAGGAATAGTTGTACTTGTTGTATTTTCATACATACATATAGTTTTGGGAGGAGATTTCCTCTGCCCTGCTCACACTGCCATCTTCCCGGAAGTAAGTGGAAAATTTTTTATACCTTGATTTTTTTAAATGCTAAATGAAAGTTTAGTTGAACCCAGTGCCAAAACATCAAAGAAAAACTAGATAATTTTATGAAAAATTATAATAATGTTTAAACAGAGATTATCTTACTTAAGTTATACAAATGCAAGTTTTAAATCATTTTTCAGGTTTCAAAATTAGTTCATTGCCTTTAAAAATAACATAGCTTGCACTGTGATGATGTTGGCTTATTTAGAATGTTTTTTAATGTTTTAACCTTTTCATGTTTAGCTCATGTTTCAAACCCACACAGCCACGTGACATAGGAATTCTTCATCTCCCTTTTACAGATAAAACTGGAGATCGAGTGGGTAAAGTGACTTATCTGTGGACATATATAGACACAGATAGCCATGACAAACCTTGCCAGACCTCAAGTTCCACAAATCTAAGACAGCAGATCTCATTGTGATTAACAAGATATTGCTGTCTGATTACTGAATGTCAGTTGAACTAGTAGTAGCTACTTGGAGGTATTTTGACCTAGGTTTTGAATATCAATTGTTTTAAGTTTCTACTATTTTGTTTTTAATTGTCCAAAATAAACTGGAGGAAATACAATATTCTTTTTGAATAAATAACTGCACTGCCAAGGCCTACATGAGTGTCAGGCCATCATCATTAGCTTTACCAAGACTCCTTTAATTTGCTCTCATTATTACTGTTAGGAAAATGGAAAACTTGTTATTGAAAACTAATAATGTAACTTTATAAAGTCGCAAGTTTGAATACCTTCAAGAGTCTCACAATCCTAGGAGTAGGCAGGGAAGAAGTAGGTCCAGAGGTATGTGGAAGAGACAAAGTTTTGTAAAGGTGTCTGATTTCAAAAATCTTCACAGTCATAGGAGCCAGAGAAACGAAATGTATGACCATGCTTATGGTTTTGCTGTCAGTGTCAGTGTTCTAGCTATTTTACCAAAACTGAACCCGAATAATTATGACGTCAAGAAATACAATAATAAAAATTAATAATAATAATAGAAAGTTTAGTATAAAGTGGATTCTGAGGAACAAACCGGTTGTTAATCATAATAGCTGGAAGAATAAAGAATATTATAAACATATATTTATTTTCAGCCCTATTTGGAAGGAAATAACTAATTTTACTAAAACTATTTACATATTTAGTCAGAAAAGCTTAACTGTATTCCCTACACATGTTTCAAATTTAAATGCACTATTACTCAGGTCTAACCAATACACACCTAGTTCTATATCTTGAAAGAGATGTAAGCTAAAAATAAGAGAATATAACATTGTCTACAGTCTCAGACCATTTTTCAGTTTGTTACCATTTTATCTCCATGGGAGACCTTGCAGTGCTGTAGAGTTTGCAGTAACCATAGCTCTGAGGGTGGCTTCTCGCCTCTAAATCTCTGTTCTTTTATCACGTTACCTTCCCAAACGGAGAATGAAATTCTGTATGTTCCTATACAGAAAATGATAGAATCAGCTAAGCTCATGTTAGAAACAAAAGCAAATATGGTCATATTGTTGTACATTTGATGCCAAGTTCTAAAATAGTGTTTAATTTCTAATTGAAGGAACACTGAATAAATTGTCCATTCTTTTAGGTGTGTCAAAAAATATTTTCATTTTCTAGCTGAGAATCCAATTCACTAGCACTTAAAATAACTGTCAGAAGAAATCTATAGACCCTTATTCACGATTAGGACTAAAGAATCTCCTACCACTCGATATGTCCACACCCAAACTCACTATCTTTCCCCAGTAAAGGCTTTCCTTCATCATAAGTTCTTTATAAGGTATTCAAAGTACAGCTTAAATAATCAGTCATGACATATGTTGTTACTACCCTGATTACAAGATCTCTCTCTCACTCCTGAAACTCTCTAGCATTTGTCTGCAATATTCAGTTACTTCTTTTTATCATAGTTCTTTGTACATATTTACCATTTCCAATAACACTGAAGGATCTAAAAAGACAAGGATAATGTTATGTCTCTGAACTGTATTTTACTAGGGGTGGTAAATATGTGGTGGCAAGTATCAAGAGACCAAAAGTCCTGCTTCTCTGAGTTCTTCAAAACACCTTATATACAAAAAAGGCTCAGTAAGATTTTTGGAACTTTTTCTTATGGGTGCTTGAGCCCATAATGGTAGCCAGAAAAGAAATGCAGACAATGAAATGTTTTTCTTCTATGGGACACCATATGAGCATGCCATATTTTTTTAATAGCAAAAAAATTACACTGTAAAAAGTAGAAAAGGCAAGGAATTAGTACTTTTAGTTGCATTAATGTATTTAAAGGAAAAAAGAGGAAACAATGAATAATAATATAGTTTCTATTTTCTTGATTTATTCTTTAGTTTTAAAATAAACTAAAGGGGCTGAGGAGATGAGTGAAATAGGTGAAGGGAGAAAAATTAAAATTTTTGATATCTTGGTTGATCGTTACATGAGTATATATACATGTCAAAATTCATCAAGCTGCACATTAAGGTTATTATATGTACCTAAATATTCAAAATAATTTTAAAAAGAAAATTTAAGCAATTAAAAAGAATAAATGATATTATTTAGATTTAGTACAATATTTCATATAAACTAAAATAGAACCTGGTCAAATAAATATATTACACTTTGAAGTTCATACTTTTCCACTGATCTAAAGTTTAAATTTACATTAAAAACTGCAAATGGTCACATAGACCACAACAAAGGATGCGAGAATATACAAAGGGAAAAAGACAATCTCTTCAATAAATAGGGTTGGGAAAATTGGCCAAGTAGATGCAAAAAAATGAAACGGGGTCACTATCTTACACCATATACAAAAATTGACTCAAAACGGATTAAAGACTTGAATGTAAGACCAGAAACCAGAAAACTTCTAGAAGAAAGCAGGGGTGGTAAGCTCCCTGACATCACTCTTGGCTACATTTTTCTGGCTCTGACTAGGAAGGCAGTAAAAGCAGAAGTAAACAAATGGGACTGCGTCAAACTGAGAAGCTTCTCCATAGTAAAGGGAAACATCAGCAAAATGAAAAGGCAACCTACTGAATGGAAGAAAACATTTGCAAAGCATATCTGATAAGGGGCTAACATCCAAAGTACAGAATGAGCTCATACAATCCAGGAAAAAATAAGCAGAGGATATAAATATACATTTTTTTCTAAAGACGACATACAGATAGCCAACAGGTACATGAAAAATGCTCATTAACATCACTGATCATTAGGGTCATGCAGATTAAAACTACAGTGAAGTATCACCTCACACCTGTTCTAATGGCTACTGTCAAAAAGACAAGAAATAACAAGTGTTGGCAAGAAGGTAGAGAAAAGGGAACCTCCATGCATTGTTGGTGCAAATGCAAATTGGCACAACAATTGTAGAAAATAGTATAGATATTCCTCAAAGAATTAAAAATAGAATTATCATATAATCCAGAAAGCCCACTTCTGGGTATTTATTTGAAGGGAATGACAACACTGACTCGAAAAGATATAGGCACCCCCATGTTCACTGCAGCATTATTTACAGTAGCCAAGACATGGAATCAACCTAAGTGTCCATGGATGGATAATGAAAGATGTTTTACACACACACACACACACACACACACACACCCAGGAATATTATTCAGTCATAAAAAGAATGTAATGTTGCATTTGTGAAAACATAGATGAAACTTGAGACCATTATTCTGTGAAATAAGTCAGAGAAAGACATATACTGCATGATCTCACTTATATGTGGAATGTAAAAAAAAAAAGCAAAACAACAAAAAAGAGCTCATACAGGTACAGAGAACAGACTGGCAGTGGCCAGAGGTGAGAGGTGTGGAGTAGGTGAAATGGGTGAAGGGAATCAAAAGGTACAAACTTCCAGTTAAAAAAATTGTCAAGGGATGTAACGTGCAGCATGGTGACTATAGTTTATAATATGTTACTGTATATTTGAAAGTTGCTAAGAGAGTAGGTCTTAAAATTTCTCATCAGAAGTAAAAATTTTGTAACAACGCAGACTGATACATGTTAACTAGACTTACTGTGATCATTTTGCAATATATACAAATAGGTATCCCTGAAACTAATCCTGAAATTCGTATAATATTATATGTCAATTATGCCTCAATTTAAAATAAATAAATATATATATTACACTTTGAAGCTCATACTTTTTGACTGTTTTAAATTTTAAATATAACTAAAAACTAAAAGTGGTCACATAGAACGTTAGAATTGAAGTAGAACTGAAGTCAAGTTCTATTTCTTCATATTTACAATGTGCTGTCATTGTTTACTTTGAACTTCTGTTTAAATACAGGAACCTGTGCTATCGCAGAGGTGAGAGAGAGAAACGGCACCCAAGGAAAACTCAAACGATACTGAACTGCTGCAAACAAATTGCTAGAATGAAATTGTGTGCCTGAGTCCATGTGTGCCTGTATGCAGGGCAGGCAAAAATATCCAAAGAATTTTCCAAGTTACTTCCATATAGACCACAATCCTCATTAAAGGGTAAGTAATAGAAAATGTGCCAATGTGAAGCTTGCATACATGTAATTAAAATTCAGTAGTTACTGCAGCAATTATTCAGAATTTAGACCAACAAGTGATCTTTTCTGGAAGGAGTGTTTTATCATTGGTATTGTTTACACATGCTGATGCCTGGTGATAATAAACAGCAAACTGACTTTAGTTGGTTTTATTATTGTTTTTGAAATTCCCCCATGCAATGTCCAACTTGATCCCTGGTCTGAACTTGTTATTGCACTGTCTCACCCCTGCTATCCTTAACAGAGAGAATGAATGTGAAGACCTCAACAAGTTATTTTATATGGTGATTGCATGCTGAGTTTTAATCCTGGGCAAAATTTATTCTCTGCAAATACACAGAGGCTTCTTTTTTAATGTCTTTCAAGTTTAGCATGACAAATTAGGATCTTTGTTTGGACTGTTACTGCAAATAGATTTTGACTATTTTCCCAATAATACTATGGATTTTTTTTTCTTTCAGTGCTCAAATGCATACAAGTTTTTAAGTGTTAAAATTAGCTAGAAAGAAAAGCCTCCCTTCTCACTTTTCACTTGCTGTGATGTCAATAGAATGAAGATATTAGGGGTGCAGTTCCAGAATAGAAGTTTATAACTGAGTTCCTCAGTCAAAGCTGTTGCTTCTTTTCCCCAGTTTCTTGAGCTTTGAGCGGTGTAAGCTTGGGCAAATTTCTTAACATCCAGAGCCTCAGAAGAGTGGTTATTACAATAATGCTTGCTTTCATAGAGTTATTTTAAGGGTTAAATTAAACAATTCATGTAGAGTATCTTATGCAATATCTGGGAACCCGAGTGGCAAAGCTTTAAAAAGTATTAGCCCCCACTGTGAAAGTAGTCCCTTCTCTCTCTCTGCTCCTCTACCTCTCCCTGAAGGCTATATTGCTGCCACACAAAGATGATTAACTTGTCCGGGCTTTTTGTTTGTTTGTTTCATTCTGTGCTGTCTCTCATTTTTAAAAACCCTCTTAGTTGAATCTCTCAGACAATCCTTTATCACTGCAAAGAGGCAGCAGTTTTGCATGGCGCTGCTCACACACTGTGCTTGCAGTTCTGGTCTACAGTTTTCTAGGTGACAGTGCAGCTTTAAATACACCACCACCAGCCGTCTGTCAGTGGAATATTAGTATTTCCGGATTTTAAAAATCCTACATCTGAGTCATTACATATGGGGAATCATATTAAGACAGTATTCAACGTGTTGAAAGAAAAAAAGTAAAAGACAAACCATGAGGCAATCTGCATGTCTGAGCAGACCAGCACCAGGGAAAATCTCAATAAGCAGCCATATCCTGGAGTTATCACGAGTCAGATGCAAGAAAAATCCTTTTCTAGTCCAAAGACTTTCAGAACAAGTGGAATATAAAAGTGAACAGGGCATTACACCAAAGTCTCCATCAAAGGATAGTGAAGATAAAGGAGATTGCAAACCCAAAATGCTTCATTTGAAAAAAAGAAAACTAAAAACTCAGCTTGACACCAAAAAAATGTGACAGCCTTTTCAAAACCAAAACGTTCAAAAAACACGTCACAGAGTTACCAAAGGAGATACTAGATTATTGAAGATGGTGACAGAAGGAAACATTTTGATGAGCTGAAAACAAACTCAGTATAACACCTCTGCCCCCAACTAGGTTTAAAATCAGAAAGCTTTTTATTAGCAATTGGAAATTTATTCACAGAAATATGCTTATTTTTCAACAAAGACACAATTGATTTGTGCTCGTTAAAAAAATCAAGAAATTCCATTTTTAATGTATCATTATATTTTCCTCATTTTATGTTATGTCGACTTTATTTTTAATTAAAGCTTTACTTTTATTAATCTTGCCTACTAATCATTTATACTGGAATAATAATGGATACTAATTCTGTTGCTATCAAGTTTAACCCATGTTTTATAGTACCTTTATAAATGTTTTATAAAATAAACACCTGTCCATAAATATTTTATAAATTTGTACCTAAAATATTAAACCTTTAGCATAGGCATTTTATTTTATTAATTCTGAGTGTTCTTGATGAAAAATTGGTATTAGAATCAGTATTTCAACATTCAAAATACGGGTATTTCAGTACACCATGGATGCTGACCAGGCTTGTCCTAGAGAAAAGAAAGTATTTAAAATCTACCTTCAGTTTATCTGCAGACTCAACTGATCTCATGTAATTTCTGGTTAAGAAACATGCCAAGAACATGCCAGATTACTGTATTATGATCAGCAATTTTTTCTTCTACAGTATCCTCTTTTTCTGCTTTTAGAATTCTGTTCCACTATTTTCAGTACATTTAACATACCGTCTAGGCAAATTTAGATGTGTTCTGAACATTCATTTATCTCTGCCCACAAAAGTCAATTGAGTGTCTGGTTTCTCTTTGTTTTGCGAATGCTCTAATATACTGGTGTTGAAGGAAATATGAAGAGATTCCATGGAATGTTTTTGATGTCACCTTGAGGAAATTGTCATACACCATCTGCTGGTTTATTGAGCATGCACAATGGTGATGTTGATGAATTCTTCTTTAAAAATTACACATTTTGACACAGACACCAGCCATATTCTAATAACCAGAAGAATGCCAAGGTGCACTGAAACACATCCAGCTTCTGTTATCCATAAGTCTTTCATATTTGAGAAGTGACTAATGCCCTAATCTATTTTGGTTTGTGCTTTGCTTCATTTTACATGCTGTTAAGTGTGTCTTTCAACCCAGCTGCCAAACAGGAAAGTTCACAGTCTTCCCTGTCTTCATTTTCTTTATGGGATGTCTTCGGAGAATTCTTACTTAACTCTGTTAAGAATGTACAGGCAGAAAAAGGGTCAGACTAGTTGAATGTCAAAAATAATTTAGAAACCATTCTCACTGTTTATTTCCTCAGATTTACTACCTTGAATGTGGTCCGGGGTAGGGGTTACAACTGTAGCCTAGAAATAAGAATTATCCCATAAATCATTAAAATCAAAGTCCTGTGTGACTCTCAAACAAAAAGAAAATGCATAGAACTTCTTACACCCAAAAAAACAGGAGTCCAAACATGGATGAGGAGGAGGAGAGAATTTGCTGATGTAATTAAGAAAAAAAAATGAAAAAATAAAGGAAGAAGACCTTTATGAATCAGGTGAACACAAAATCATGGAATACTTCAGAATTTCAATTCCACAGCTTAGTGTTTGGATACGTAAATTGAAATACTCAAAAAAAATAGAAACTCACCATCAATCATTGGATGTCTAGTGTTTGGGTATTGCTTTATAATTGACAGTATTAGGAGTCAGTTCAAGTATGGGAATCATTCTATGTTCTTTAAGCAGGAAAGGAATCAAATCAAGGAATTATATGAAACCTTTGGGAGGAGGCCTGGATTCATCTGGGGTTCTAGATCCAACCTCTGGCAGAATCAGGAGGCTAGGGAATCAGGGATCACTGATGAAACTACTGAATCACTGAGCAAAACAAAATATAACCATGCACCATGGCTGCTGTGCTTCAAGGGGAAAAGCCACTCCCACAATTCCTGCAAAACTGGCTCTGGAATACTGACCCCCGGAGACCAGCTGCCTTCTCCAGGGCAATTTCCTCCTGATATCTTTAACTCTGCCTCTCAAATATGCCTTCTAGCAGAACACAGCGTAAGACAAGCAGATGTCTCCAGCTCACTTCCAGCTTCCTGAGCTCTGGCATTTATGTTGAGGGAATTTAATTTAAATAGAGAACCATAGATGCAGGAGAGCCTGCGTATCATGGGTTTTGGGCTTCAGTCTCTGCAGTACAGAATGACCCACTAGCAAGAAGCAAGGCCAGGGAAACATATTCAATCTATTTGCAGTGTTTTCATGGTTAGAGTGATATGTACTTCTCATAAAAACTCATGGAGATAAGTAGTGTTATACCCACTTAACAGAGGAGGAAATTTATAGTTTGAATTTGTTCCAGGTCTAACACTACAGATGGAGTAAGGTACTAAGAGGGGTAACTTGATAACACAGGTTTGCTTTTGAAGTTCTTCCTCTTTAACAACATACTGTCTCCACTCAGGTTCGCTGAGTAAGGCCATTATCTGTATCTTGTTTATCAAATGTCTAAAAAAAAAGATTCATTTAGTTAGAACTTAAAAGAGAAAGACCATCCAGTGAAAAATAACACATACTTCTATAAGACGAAGAAATAGTGTTCTAAAATTGAATAACAGAATACATTTATTGAATCAAAGATGTGGATTGCCCAAAATTAATTACCCAAAGAAGTGGCTGTGTATCAAACATCGTGATATATGGGAAATGTTCACTTAATAATAGTTTTAAATGACAAAAGCAGGTTTTGAAACACTGTACAATATTATCTCAATTTAGAAAAAATGTATATGTAGAGACATCAAATTTAAATGGCTATCTCTGGATAATGGTAATTAGGGTGTCTTTATTTCTTTGAAATTCTCCCCTTTCCAAACTCATTTTAATTTTAAAAAGCACTAAATGTCTCCTTAGGACAAAACAAAAATATTTAAAAGTATTAAATATTAATAATAGAAGCCAAAGGTAGATGCAGGAATAGTGGACAGGTAAAACTTTTCAAATAAAAATAGTTGAAGATACATTTTAAAAGGTGTGGTTCATTATCAAGAACAAGAAGTGAAAATTTTCTCAACTGTCTCTCTGTATTTTTTTAAACAAAATCTTAGGAGGATTACAGATTCTGGATACACAGAGCCAGACTGTATTTTGTTTTTAAATCATAAAACATCACTCACATATATAATTTTTAAAATCCTTTTTTTTATCAATTCAAATCCTTTAAAATAATATAAGTAATGGAATATATAAAAATAAGCTTTCAAAGTATGAAATGCAGTAAATACAAGGTGGTATGATTAAGCTTCATATTTAATCAGAAAAAAATTATCTCTCACTTAACATTTTAACAATAGACAATAATCTATTCTTTAACTAATGTGATGAAAAAACAAATGGGAAGGTTTTCTTTTTTTTCCGCTTGAGTATTCTTCACAGCTGAGTAATTTAAAAATTATCTGCCCAGAGCGGGAGGACTGTAATTCAGTTTCTCTTGGTCCCCAAAATCCATAGAAATTTAGTCTCTAAAATAAAAAAATAAATCTGAGCAAGGTATCAGTATTTTCATCTTAACTGAAAAATGATCAAGATTGGTTATTGAGCCAATTTTCTTTTTTCAAAGTTTTAGGGTAGCTCTGGATGAGATTATGAAGTAAAGCAAATATGATTTTGAAATTTTTGCTGTTGTTGGTAGTTAAGTCTCTTTTTAGACTGAGAAGCTCCTATTTAATTCTCATTTGATGTTGTAATGTGTTCGGAGATGAATCATTGACAATGACTTCTTTCTTGTGTTTGAATTTCTATAAAAAAAGATAATCATGTTAACTGTCCAAGAGGAATATAGAAATAATTATTATTGAATTAATATGTCTCTAGATTGCCAGTGGTCATGATTTATATATAGTCCAGTTACAAGGCCATGGTATGTTTACCCCATCTAGCTTCACATATTATTTTGAAATAAGACCTTACAGACAAGAGTTTGATTATTGAATGAATGGGAAACCCTATACATTTGAAACACTGACATTTATCTTAAATTCTTAGAAATGAAAAATCTTATTTTTATGCCAATAAACTAAAACTAGAGTAACACACTTTTCCTTTTGGGACTTCTTAAAACTACACAAATACACACATGCACACATAGGAACAAAAATAGCTCTGGTTCACATAATGCAATTTTTAAAAGCACGTCAAATTGGTTTTGAATTATTACACCAATAAGATATAATCAGCCAATCATTTATTTCCTCCATGACTATACTGAAAATTAATAATGCTGTTCCTCAAATAACCTTTCAGATTTAACCTCTGGACCGGAGCATGCTGTGCTTTGCATCACACTGATACCCTGGTACTGAACTCCAGCTGAACCCCAACGTAAGGAGGTAAATCATCTTCAAGAAATCAGCAAATACTCAACATAAACACAGAGCTGAATATCCACGGATAATTTATAGTTTCCTACGTCACATGTTGATGGAAAACATTTGAGAATAGTTTGCAGATTAAGCAGGGATGACATTTCAAGGGGATTGAGTGGGGATTAGCTGCTACTGTTTTAGAATCTCAGGCTTGTGGAATGCTAGACCACTCCACTCATGTTCTAGCTCAACAGATTCCACAGTAAACAGTGCCATCACCCCAATAACCTATGCCATTTCTGGTGGCATCTCCATGTCTGTTTTCTAACTGCTCACTTTTTCTCCCTAAAATATATTCTGATTCATATCAGGAATAATTCCTGTGTTCTCCCAAAACTGGCAGTGTCCTCTGACTTCTCTATTCAGAAAAGGACATTAGCTGAGACATTCTTAATAGATGATTTATAATCTCCATCGCTACTGTTACTGACAGCATTGAAAACCTAGGTGGGTGCAGAGGCGCCCCTGTGGTGATCACACTCTCGGTAATACGGCATCAGTATCCCTGCGGCCCGCTTGTTCCTCTTGATTATTAAGGTTCATTTTTTTCCTGTCACTCTCCCCCCTCTACCCACTGAAGTTGTGAACTGTCTGTATTTTTTAGTTGTCCTTGTGTATTTACAAGATGCAAGAAGATTTGACTATTTGCCCAAAATAGTCTATAAAATCACAACCACATGAGAGATGCACATATTCATTATTTTGGAGAAAACTTATATTTGCTTAGAATTAGGAAATTTTAAAATTGGGAAAATTTTGCTCATTTATGTGGTTATAAGTAAGAGATATCAGTACTAAAGGGATTGGACACAGGGATATGCATATGAATTTGAAGCAGATGGGGAGAGTGGGCAGCTGATGCTAAAGAATTAAATTCCAGTAAAATGCAAAGCCAGAGATACATGCTTCCACAGATCTCAGTCGGCACATCACAATTTTTGCTTATGTTTTTATCTCATTCATTTTCAGCTACCCTAAAAAAACACTATGGGACTAAAGGGATTTGGGGACGGAATAGGAAGGTGGGGAAAGATAAAGGACAAGAGAGTGGAGTAGGACAGAGTATTGAAAACTTTGAGGAAAAGCAGAGAACTTTTCCTGAAATGAAGTTCCTATTGTCATTGGCAAAGTCGGGCTGAAGGAGTAGCAGGGGCCCCTGCTGGGTAGCAAGCTGGTGATTTCACTCCAAAGGCAGCCATAACAGAGCTCTTTCCCAAGAGGGCATCAGTGACTGTTTATATAAAGGGCAGAATTGCCCAACTGCAATCCCAAGAGTTACTTTACTGCTTGTGAGATGGATGTCAGTGTGTTTCGGGACAACTCCCACTATTCGTGATTACAGGGAACAGGTCAGCATCACTGGGAAAGGGTTTAGGGAGAGGTACTTGACACCCACCTCCCCACACCTTTCAGAGAGGGAAAAAAACAATTTTTGTATCAGTAATGCAGAAGATCTGTCAAAATTACATGAAGTCAGCTAAGTCAAATGTAAGCCTATAGTAGTAGTTGTATGTGCTTAGCAGGGTGAAAATGTTGAAAATATCAGTTTAGAGTATATCAGTGTAAGAATGCTTTTGGCCCTTTGAGCCAAGTATGGTACAAAAATATTGAACAACTGATACAGATGGGCAGTGACCAGTTCAAATGCACACAGGTCAGAGTGTTGGAAAAGAGCCCTAGGAGGTGTGGAGGTCCAGGGGAAGGGCTGGGGTGACCCAAGCATTGACACGTATTTCATTACTGCAATGACCTGTGCAGTCAAAACAATGGGTGTACCACATGAATTTCAGCTCTGTCTGGATATAATTCAACTGTTGATGACGTGCCATTCAAGGTTTCTAGCAGCCTGATGTTCCACCTAACAATGAGGAGGAATTTGCTCGGTGACATTGACACATACCTTGGCATCATTTGCAATACATGTATTTTACTACAATCATTTAGCCTTTTAACATTGGCTACTTAGGGCTTCTTCATCAGAAATTTTGATTTATATGAAAATGTCAAATTTGTTATTTTTACAAAAATTGTAAAACTTGGCTACTTCATTAAATATTTCATGAAATTCAGTCAGTGCACAGCTAATAGCAATATAAATATAGCTCGTAACAAAATTCCACATCAGAAATCTGCACCAAAATTTACCAATTAAGAAAAGGTCAAAATAAAACTTGAACTTTTAAAGAATATTCGTATTAAAAGTTCCATTCCTTTTCTTTCAATTGAGGTATAATTGACATATAACATTTTATTAGTTTCAGGTTTATAACATAATGATTCAATATTAGTATACATTGCAAAATGATCACCAAAACAAGTCTGGTTAACATCTGTCACCACATGTAGTTAAAAATATTTTTTCTTCTGATGAGAACTTCATATTTACTCTCAACAATTTTCGAATATGAAATACAATATCATTAACTATAGTCACCATGGTGTACATTATGACCCTAGGCCTTACTTACTTTATAACTGTAAGTTTGTGCCTTTGACCCCCTTCAACTCATTTCACCCACCTCCCACCCTCTGCCTCTGACAACCACCAAACTCTTCTCTGCATCTATGAGCTCCTTGGTTTTTTAGATTCCACATATAAGTATTTGTCTTCTCTGGGTGACCTATTTGCTAAGCATAATAGCCTCAAGGTCCATCCATGTTGTCACAAATGGCAAGATTTCCTTCCTCTTAATGGCTGAGTTATATTCCATTGTGTATGGGGGAGGGGGGGTATCATCCATTCATTTACTGATGAACACCTAGCTTGTTTCCATGTCTTGGCTATTGTAAATAATGCTTCAATGAACATGGGGTTGCATTTATCTTTTTGAGTTAGTATTTTCATTTTCTTTGGATAAAAACCCAGAAGTGAAATTATTGAGCCATATGTTAGTTATATTTTTAATTTCTTGAGGAACCTTCATATTGTTTTCCATAGTATCTGCACCAATTTACATTCCTACCAATGGTGTATGAGGGTTTCCTTTTCTCTGCATCTTTGCCAACACTTGTTAAAACTTCCATTTCTTGGATTACTTTATATATGTCTTATTCTACATGTATGAAATGTTTAGATACACTTTCTCAAGTTCAGTTAGTTGTGTTTTTTTACATAATTAGTCCAGCCAACTTATGATTAAACATAGTGTTCATAGTAAAGACATACTTATTCATTTACCAAAGTAATAGTGTCAAGTAACAAGTAAGTAAATATAAGGATTATGTATATTTTCTCAATGTTTACTGAATCCTTTTGAAATTAAGCTCAGAATTTCACATATTGCTATATTAAAACCATTTAACTATTTTGAACCTAAGAAACTACATAAAATTGTATATGAGAGTTTTATACATTCCAAAGCATTTTTACATGATTTTAATTTTAAAAATAAAATTATAAATAATGCTGGATTGTTTTTGAGCACTTGATGGAAAAATCTAGATAAAATAGTAAAAGAGAAATCAAATGGACTAAAAGCCAGGACAAAACTCAAATCTAAGTTGGAAACAGTACTCTGAACGGAGCAGAGGGCTACTGGAAACAAGGACCCTGTTGCCACAGGACAAGTTAATATAAGAGAATATAACATAGGAGGGGTGTTCCTACCATGAGTGCTAATACCAGTTAGGATCCTTTCTCGCAAATAATAGAAAATCCAACTCAAAGTGACTTTAGAATTAAAGAGAATGTATTGGCTCATAAAAACAAAATAACCCAAAGGTAGGCCTAGTTCAGGAGAGACAGAGATATAGGTACAAGTGCTTCACCAGGGATCCAATTCCTTTGTCTTTCCGACCTGCCTTCTGCCAAGCTGGTTTCCTTCTAAAGATGATTCTCCTTTTTACACCATGATGACTGCAAGCAGATCCCTAGGTCATGTGCTTCTTTATTTGCAGTATGGAAGTAAGTATGTTTATCTCAAATATCTCTAGATTAATTGATTCACACCACATGCCCACCTCCTGAAACCACACCTTGTATCCCAGGAGGTTGGATGAACTGATTGGAGTAGCCTAGATCACATTCTATGCCAAGAACTTTTCTTCAGCTTCCCTGGACCCATTTGGAACCATATGGATCCACCTCTCCACCCTTCAGCACCACCAAGATTAATCTGACACCAATGGGAATGGGCATCCAAATGTCCTCCCTCTAGAGAAATGCAAGAGTAATGCATAGAGTTGGCTACAATGTAGTCCAAATTCTTTGTGGGTTGACACAATGGAAATTACCAAATTATTGTATGAACATAGATTTCTATAGTAGTGAAGCATGACCTATCAAAAAAATGTTAACCTAACTTTTTCATCAAATATCTACTCAAGTATTATTCTAGTGATGTGGTCTTACCATTCTGATGCCTGAATTCTCCATGTCATACACACCCTCTCTTCATACGCCCCATCATTAGTGGAATAACATTTCCATTTCTTGCTGTTCCAGAATGTATATGCAAATGGGACAAACTCCTAACATAATCAGGAAGTTTTGTCATTTAGCTTGTGAATAATCCATATGTAGAGTTCTTTACTTCCTTCTCTGGTCATCTCAGGGCCCCAAAAATATCCCTTTCCTGCCATCTTCCGTGTCCTACCTTTGGAATTAAGTCATGCTCTTCTCTTTTTTACTGCTGATAATACATTCCCCATGAGGTCTTTTCTTTCTCTACAGAAAACTCCTTTGTTCTTTCTCTCTCTCTCAACTCTATCCAATTTACCCTAAGAAGAATTATCTTTCCCTCTTTCCTTTTGTGAGACAAAATGAATCCTGATGATAGCTGATATGTGTAAAGGTGATAAGAACTATGATTTCTCACAATTAAGGACACCCAGGATTTTATAGTGAAATTAGACCATGGAAGGAGGGAGGGAGGGAGGGAGGGAGAGAGGGAGGAAGGAAGGAAGGAGGGAGGGAGGAAGGAATGAGGGAGGGAGGGAGGAGGGAATGAGGGAGGGAGGGAGGGAGGGAGGGAGGAAGGAAGGAAGGAGGAGGGAGGAAGGAATGAGGGAGGGAGGGAGGAGGAATGAGGGAGGGAGGGAGGGAGGGAGGGAGGAAGGAAGGAAGGAGGGAGGGAGGGAGGAATGAAGGAAGGAAGAAAGGAAGGAAAGAAGGAAGGAGCGAGGGAGGGAGGGAGAGAGGGAGGGAGGGAGAGAGGGAGGGAAGAAGGAAGGAAGGGAGGAAGGAAGGAAGAAAGAAAGGAAGGAAGAAAGGAGCGAGGGAGGGAGGGAGAGTGAGAGAAAGCCTTCATTTCTAAAGCCTTCAAAATAGGTTTTCTTTAGAATTTAGAAAAGATTTCATCCATTTTCTGCTAACTTAAATGTAGTTCACAAATATTAGAGTTCCAAAACAAAAAGAAAAGAAAAATATTTCCAATTCTTGCTTTAGATCATAATAGTAATAGAATCGTTATAAAAGTTTTTCTTCTGTATTTTTATTATAGATGTAATACCTTGGCGTGCCATATATTAAACAGGCCTTTATAGGCTAGCCTAGGTAGTAGAATGTTTACAATAAATACAGCAACATGTTGTCCCAAATAATCAACTTAGAAGTCTGCTTTTTAAACACAGCTAATTGGCATGCTAACGATTTATATCAACACACAGTTGTATAAGGAATACATTTATTACTACATTATAGTGCTTAGCAACAATGAAGACTCTAAATCATAAACTGACTTCTTTATTTATTATAGATATTGTAGCTGATGAACTCTCACTATTGTACTTCATTTTTTCTAGATTGAATTAAGTCGAAGCAGGACACAATAGTTTGGAAAATATATTAAGTTTTGTTCATAGCTGAATAAACCTTTTTTTCTTTTGGTGTATCCACTGATGCCTTCCCCTGCCATCTGGCTCATTCCCCTATTTCAGAAGCATTGATGCATTCACTGAGAAGTGGTTCTGTATCGTCCATGTTACAGATACCCCGGGAGGTACTAACATAAAGAAGTAAAACTGAGTCCATTTCTGTTTTTCGTAATCAAGCTGAGTCATATTTCACTCATGATCCTTTTTGTTTCCTGTTCAAAGATAGTAATTCCAGTCAACTAAAGGATCTTCTGTCTAGCACACACACCAATATCCTTTGTAAACTATGGGAAGCATTTTTCCTTCTATTTATACTGGTAGTTAGATTTAACTACTGATAGCAGGCTGTCTTGAATACATTGAATGGAATCCTTTCAGAAACTAAGTAGTCCTTTTGTGCTTATTTGTTCTTTATTAAGAACAGAGAAAAATATTTCACCAAGATGCACCTAACAATGCCAAATTATTCATTAAGAATCTTAATATACAGAAATAACACATTGTAATGAAAATAAAACTTTCTGAGATGCAATTCATATGTTTAAGCTCCACATAGTATACAATATAAAACCATATAAAGGAAATAATCACTTGATTACTAAAATATTCACTACTGAGCTCAATCTTTTCCTCACAGTTAATTAACTAAAGTTAACTTCTGTCATTAATTAATTAAATGAGATCTCCATGGGTCTTTTTGAGCTGATTCTGTACTGTTAAGAAGTAATTTAAGGTTAAGCTAGTTCCATTAACACCATTGTAAATGAAGACTTTCAACAATTTTTTTTCCACACTGACATGAAAACGAGAAAATAAAAACTCAACATTAATTCACTCAGGACTTATATTTGTTGATATTTTAAGGGGATTGTCTTAGTTTCCTAAGGCTGCCATAACAAAGTACCCCAAATTGGGTAGTTTAAAACATTGGAAATTTATCCTCTCACAGTCTTGAGGCTAGAATCCAGAAATCAGGGTGTCGGCAGGGCCGTGCTCCCTCTGAAACCTCTAGAAGACTCTTCTTTGCCTCTTCCAGATTCTGGTCTCCTGGGTATTCCTCGGTGTGTGGCAAGATAACTCCAATCTCTGCCTCCGTCTTCACATAACATCTTCCCCGTGTGTCTCTTCTCTGCTTTTCATAAAGACACCAGTCTTATTGGGTTAAGGGACTGCCCTACTCCAGTATGACCTCATTTTAGCTTACCTACATAAGTCTGCAATAATCCTATTTCCAAATAAGGTCACAGGCTGAGGTACTGGGGGTTACCCTAGTACCAACATATCTTTTGGGGGGACCCAGTGCAATCCATAATAGGGAGCTTCCAGCAAGACACATTTGGTGCCCACGAGAGTTCTGAACTAAATGAGAAACAAATCTAAAGAGAAGGTGAATGATGAGTAAAATATCACTTTTATTGATGACAGAGCTCATTTTGGAAAATCTGACATTTCTGAAGGCAGATAAGTGTCCTAATATGAGACACTGAAATTACATTTACCTATTCAGTCACAGCACACGAGCGAGGCAGACTTCCTCGTGACTGCTGGCCTGTGAAGGCCTTATAGCATGGAGGAGCAGAACAAATGTTTCCTTTCTGCAACTTAGGCTGGCTGCCCCACACACACCAATAAAAGAAGATAAAGGGAAAAACTGAAGAGTGTCATGTTAGTAGAGTTCCCTCTACATAAAAGAAACATCAGGAATAGGGTATAAGTTTCCCAGGAATGGTAATTACAAATGTTTATCAAGACATTTTCATTGTTGTTAATACCATCAGTAAAGCTCAGAACATTTTTCTTGGAGCTTGCTTTTAAAGATGTTTTTCTTAATAGCTGTGTTATAAATGTGTATATGGTTTACTCCATATGTTCTAAAGAATTTTATGTTCTATGTTCTGCAGAATTTTAACCTAAGTTTAAAATAAAACTGTCTACAATATTTTGTATAATTCCCCTTAAGGCTTGTCACAAGAAAGGCTACCAGAAGGCTCATTTGGCTAGAGATGAATGTTCATGGTAGCCCTCAAATATTGACTTTTTATATATTCTCCAAAAGAAGTAACAAAAAGTGTTACAGGATTGAAAGGAAATATATGTCTCATAACTGTAAATTTGTATCCTAATACCAGACCATACCATGTAATCTACTAATTAATAGTTTCTATGAATTCTGAAATTAACTAGAAAAATTATATTTTTATCTGAAAAGGGTTAATTTAATATAAACAGGAAAAAATAAGCTACAATTTCATTAACTCTTTTTCTTAAGTAACATCATTTTTAATATGTTAGAAGTGTCAAAAATAAAAAGAAGGAGGTAGTTCCTCTCCAGAACTCTAAAAAATATACAAACTCAGATGGGTTTTGTTTCTGAATAGGGGAGTTTCTACTAAGGGGAGGATGTGGTAGACAGCCTCAAGGATGACCAAACAGGAACCCTGCCTCCCAACATTCACCCACTGTGTGCAGTCCTTTCCCCTTGAGTGTGGGTGGGCTTAATGACTTGTTTCTGATTAAAAGAATGGAGCCAATGTGATGCAATGTCACTTCTAGATTAAATTTTAAAAGACTGGGGTTTCTATCTCATTTGCTCTCCTGTACTGTCTCTAGGATCACTTGCTCCGGGGGTATCCCTGAGGAGAGATTCATGTCCTGAGGGGGCTGAGAAGCAGGTGCATCTTCCCTCCCCCAGTTAAGCCTTCACATGAGACTGCACCCCTAGTTAGTAGCTTGACTACAACCTCATAAGAAACCTTGATTCAGAAACACCAAATGAAGCAGTGCTCAGAATCCCTGATTCACAGAAACTGTGGGATAATGTTTAGTGTTTTAACCCTTTAAGCCACTAAGCTATGGAGGAATTTGTTATATAACCATGAATAACTAAAGTAGGAAAGGGGAAAGGCCAAAGATTCTATTGTAATATAGTGTAAGATCAGAGTTTAGAAGTCAATTTTTCCAGTAACTTAGGAACATTTTATTTGAATAATATGTAGCATTTGATCAAAATATATTTCAAATTCTAAAGTGGCATAAAGGGTAAAATTCTGTCTCCCATCTCTCTAAATTCCATATCCTTTCTCTGAGTTAATCAAGTTATTTTTCCAGAACTTTTTCTCTGCATTGATATTTTCATGTATGAAATTTGTTTCACAGAAATAAAATGGAATATCCTGCAACTTTTTTTTTTAACTTAACTTGTTCTGAAGATCTCCCCGCAGCTGCACATAGATATCTAACTTACCCTTTTATCCTCAATGGTAATCTATAAGATATTCATAATATAATTTTATTTAACCTCCTCCCTACTGATGCACATTTGAATTGTCTCTGGTATTTTACTCTGCCCAAAACTGTTGCAATTAATAGACTTGTACTTATTTCTTTGTACTCATGAACTAATATATCCCTAATATAGACTTGTAGATGTGGAGGTTCAAAGGGCATGGACATTTTTTCTTGATGTATTTCCCAACTTTTCTTCTCTAACAGTAACAATTTGCTGTCAGAGCAGTGTATTGGAATTATTGGTCTTCGCCACACCTATGTCAATTCTAGATATTTTTCATCTTTTGAGCAAGTTCCATCCTCTTCTACTCCACTGATTAATGACATGTTTTATATTTCTTCTAGTTTCTATAGTTTTTAAATTGTTTAGATCTTTAAATCACCTGTTAGTTTTCTAAGACTATTTAATTAACTTACAGATCAAATTTGAAGACGATAACAAGAAGAAGAAAACTTCCAAATCTAATAACAGGTAATATTCTCAACTAACTTGAAATTAACCCATAAAATGTAAACCCTGTTGAATCCCTCATTTCCTTCCTATTAGAATATCCTTCAATTCTTCTACATAGTTGGTAATCAGTAAATGTTGATTTAATTGAATTGATTAAATTGTCCATGAGGTTTCATGTCAACTACCATTAAAATATACAGAGCCCAGATTCTCCAGTTTAAAAATTGGGTTCTTTGAGAAATGACTTAATGCACAGCTGGGGGGAGAGAAAGTACAAGAAGGGCCTCGAACATTGTCACAGTAAATACGGAAGTACTCAAAGAATGATAAGGACATGCCAACACACAGAAGCTGGCTTGAAAGGGTCCCAGCTGGTCAAACTAGAATAATTTAGGCATCAAAATGAACAATGATAGTAACTGATTATAACCTATTAAATAAAATAAGAATCCATGATTCTATGCTGATAATAATAAAAATGTGAAAAAAAAAACCAAATAGGGGATAAAGAAAAGTTTTTCCTTGGAATGACAAGTAAATCTAGAGGGGATGATAGAAAATTACCATACAGCAACCATCATAGTAATATTTGGTTCAAGCAAGAATCATCAATGAATGCTAAACCTAGTAAGTGAAAGCATTATGAGGAATGGATTGTATTAGTCAGAGTTTTCTAGACAAACAGAACCAATAGTATATATATATATATATCTTTCTATGTTTATATTAAATATGAAAGTCTATATAAAGATATATATTATAATATGTTAATATATCCATATAATATAGATTTAATATATAATGTACAATATAATAAATATATAATATTTATTTTGAAGACTTGGTTTGTGAGATTGTAGGATTTGACAAGTCTGAAACTGAAGGCAGGCCAGCAGATAGGAAACTCAGGCAGGATTTTTGTTACAACCTTCAGGCAGAACTCCTTCTCCAGAAAATCTCAGGTTTTCCTCTTAAGACCTTTAACTGATTGGCTGTAGCCCACATATTATGGAAGGCAATCATCTTTACTTAAAGTCAACTGATTGCAAACATCAATCACATTTACATAAAATCTTCACAGCAACATCTAGATTCATGTTTGACCAAATAATTGGACACCGTAACCTAACAAAGCTGAAACATAAAATTAACCATCACAGATATAGATATATAATCTCAAAATATCTCACCATAAGCTTATTAATTATAAAGAGAAATAATGACTTTATAGACATCAACCTATTCATTTGGACAATGTTAACATTGTCATTAATGCAACAATCCTGATATGATTGTGAGGTTTTCCTTTCAAAAGTGACTAATATTATTTAATCATTAAGGAACATCAGACAGACCCAAACTGAAAGACATTCTACAAAATAATTGACCTGTACTCTTACAAAATGTTAAGGTTATGAAACACAAGACTGAGAAATTGTTCAAGATTAAAAGATTCTACTAGAGAGACATGACCTCTAAATGCAATCCTGGATTAGATCCAAACAAGAGGATGGGGAAGAGGGATTTAAAGTACATTATTCATCACTGGGACAACTGATGAAATTTTAAAAGGAATTGTGTTAGGTAATAGTATTATATCCATATTGATTTTCCTGATTTTAATAATTGTGTATCCTTCTCACTAAGAAATACACACTGGTATTTAGGGATCAAGCAGCAAGATATCTGCAACTTACTCTCAAATTGTTCAGAAAAAGTAGATAGATAGAATGATAAAGTAAATGAGATAAAATATAAACATTTAATCAATCTGGTTCAGTAATATACAGGAGTTCTCATGCTTCCTATAACTTTTCATTAAGTTTGAAATTATACCAAAATACATTTTACCCCAAAAAACAAAATTTAAGGTTTGTTTCTCATGATACTGATAATTTATGTTCTTTGAAAGTGGAATTATTTTTTCTCAAAGCATTTGGGCTATAGGTCTATCTGGATTCTTAATTCAGTGCAAACCCTACCATTTAATTTTCTGAGAAACTTGGGAGCTATCTTTCCCATAGTAAATTTTCATTTCATACTATAATTACTATGAAACCTATGATTTACAGGTTTCAAATTGCAGCAAATCACAAAAACAGCACAAACTTAATTGAAAAGTGTTCAGAATTAGGAGACTACACTAATAATCTAAAGGCATGAATTTAGTTTTTATATTTGAACACTAAGCAAAATAAATGTTCCACTTTACTCATTAATACTGACTCTTACTAACCATGAACTCTTATATTACTATTAGCCATTTTGATTAAAATTATCATTGCATATGTTCAGTTTTAATATAGAAAACAGAGTAAGACTCCTCCAGAAGGTAATTATGATGTAGATACACATGTAGGAGTATTTTTAGTTGTAAGAGTAACAGAAAAAGAACAGTCCTTATTATTCCACCCAATGATTAGCTTTCATTGAAAACTCTGATTTTCCCACATATATAGTCAATTAATATATGATAAAGAATCCATGAATATATAATGGGGAAAAGACAGCCTCTAATAACTGGTGTTTGGAAAACTGGACAGCTACATGCAAGACAATGAAACTGGATTATTGTCTAACTCCATATATAAAAGTAAACCCAAGATAGATTAAAGACCTAAATGTAAGAAATGAAATCATAAAACTCTTAGAAGAAAACATAGCCAAAAATCTCTTGAACATAAGCATAAGCTATTTGTTCCTGGACACATCTCCTCTGTCAAGGGAAACAAAATAAAAAAATGAACAAGTGGGACTACATTAAGCTAAAAAACTTCTGTACAGAAAATGACACCATCAACAGAAAAAAAAGACACCTACAAGAGAATATATTTATAAATGATTTATCCTGTGAAGGGTTAATATCCAAAATATATAAAGAACTTATACAACTCAACACCAAAAACACAATAACCCAATTAAAAAAATGGGCAGAGGACCTGAATAGACATTTTTCCAAAGAAGAAATACAGTTGACCAACAGGCAAATGAAAAGATCCTCCACATCACTAATCATCAGGGAAATGCAAATCAAAACCACAATGAGATATCACCTCACACCAGTTAGAAGGCACTATCCAAAAGGCAAAAAATAACAGGTGTTGGCAAAGATGTAGAGAAAAGGGATCGCTCCTACACTGTTGATGGAAATGTAAATTGGTGCAGCCACTGTGAGAAACAATATGGAGATTCCTCAAATAACTAATAATAGAAATACCATTTGACCCAGTAACTCCACTTCTCAGAATTTACTTGAAGAAAACAAAAGTCTGATTCGAAAAGATATATGAATCCCTATGTTTATTGCTGCATTATTTACAACAGACAAGATATGGAAGCAATTAAAGTGCCCATCAATAGATGAATGGTAAAGAAGAGGTGGTACATATATACAATGGAATGTTGCTCAGCCATAAAAAAGAAAGAAATCTTGCCATTTGCAGTGTGGATTGACCTAGAAAATATTACGCTATGTGAAATAAGCCAGGTGGAGGAAGACAAATACTGTATGATTTCACTTATTTGTGTAATATAAAAACAAAAACAAAAATTAGCAAAACAGCATTAGACTCATAGACACTGAGAAATGACTAGTGGTTACCATAGGGGAGGGATTGGGATGGGTGGTTGGGGAGGGTAAGGGGGACAAAAGAGCACAAAAATTCTCAGTCATAATATAAGTTTGTCATGGGGATGGTAGTACAGCATGGAGAATATAGCCAATAATTCTGTAACATCTCCCTATGTTGACAGGTAGTAACTGTACTAGTGCGGGTGAAGACTTAAGAATATGGTCTTTAGGACCAGGTTGATTTGGAACTAAGAGCCTGAAATCTATACTGTAACAGTCTCTTTGACTCTAATTTCTTAATCTGCAGCCAGGATTGTGCAGAGGCCATGCCTATGTCTAAAAACTAAGCTGCTTTAACTCAGTTCTGTGCAACTAAAACCAGAGTTTTAATGTTTTAATAGGACATTAAAGATGAAATGATCCCATCTCCTCCTTTTACAGCTCTGTTATCCTGGAAGAGTTAATTTCCCTTTCTGAGCTTCTGGTTTCTCATAAAAAAATATGGATATGAAAATAATTTTTTAAGATATCTTGAAGTTTTTTAAAGTATAATATAAATGACATTTCTTGCAAGTAATCATAAAATGTGGCTACTATTGTTTAAAATCTAGTTTAAAAAATAATGAGTTTGGAGACTATTTTAAGGGTAATATACTTAAAAATATTATCAGAAAAAGATATGGAAGTAATCTTGGGTTATCAAATATTCTTTTCATTATTATAATTCATTAAGACTGGCTACTTATCAACATTTTCTAATGCAAGTTTTGCTGTCTTTTAAAATTCATGAATAGCACTTAATAGATGCTGAATAACTGACCCACTATTCCAATCATTTTCTGTTGTAATCTGCCCTTTATTTATATTTATATTCCTATTATCTATTTTTGAGAAAATTTTAAAGATGATTTGGGAAAAAATATACCTAAAATAAATAGATCTGGTGGAGGAATTGGGTGAAAGTGGTCAAGTACACAAACTTACTGTTGTAAGAGAACTAAGGTCTGGGGATATAAAGTAAAACATGATGACTATAGTTAACAATACTTTATTGTTATGTTTCAGTGTTGCCAAGAAAGTAGATCTTAAAAGTTCTCATTACAAAGAAAATAATTTGTAACTAGGAGAGGTGATAGATGTTAACTGAACTTATTGTGGTAATCATTTTGTAGTGTATGCATATATCATTATGTTGTATACCTGAAACTTATACAATGTTTAATGTCAATTATATTTCAATAAAACTGGGAAAAGTAAAAAAGAAAAAAAAAAGAAAACTCTTGTGTTTAAGCGTAGTAAAATTCAAAACATAATTGGGGAGAAATAACTTGTTCAATAAAATATTAGTCTCAGTTTTTATTCTGATTCAAATGTGGAAAATTCAAACCAGAAATATTATCTGTTTGATATTAATTAAAACATTCTGTGCATTATAGTTTCTGTGAGTTATATCCAGGATATAAGAATCACATATAATATGTTGAACTCTTTCATGCTAGGCTTTGATGGGGGCCTGTTGTACTTTAATGGTCAAAGACATTATGGTTGTTAATCACTGAAGAATATAGCACACTGACACTTTGTTGATATCTTAAGGTAGAATTCATGAAATAGATGAAATTTAACACTGCCATTGTACTAAATGGGATTGAATTTATAAGATCATTAAAGAAAATTACAACTGCTTTCAGTAGCAATAAATGATATTTAAAGAATATCTTTGTTAGAATCTCTATGTTAGAAAAATAGATTCATTTGTATACAAGTATTTTGGTCAGTTATTTGAACAATGGGGTGAAGTTTCTAAGTATTGCTTAATAGTACTCTTATTTAGAGAATACATCCCAAACTTAAAAATGCTCAGATACTGAATAGTTTTCAGTTGCCTTTCCATTCTCTGACTAGACTAAACTGAGTGCCTTGGTGAGGCATTATTATTTCATTTCTTTACTAACCATAGGCTATGTGTTTTCAAAAAGTTCTGATAGAATTTTGCTGATCCCTTTTCAATGCCTTGGCCTATTTGGAAAGGTGACAGACTGAATCCAAATCATTGGCTGAACTCAAAGTACTGTCTTTTAACTGCATCTACATATGGAAAAAAATCTGTTATCTTAGCCACAACCATAGCATGATTTTGAAAAACAGCCTGTGGAGAATGGCAAATGCCTAAGGGAGTACTTCTCTGTGGTGATGCCTGCTCAATTAGAATGTATTTGCAGTATTTATGTGCAGAGTTTCATTTTGATTCCAAGATCTTCACTCCAGTTCCATGGCTACTGCTCTGGTTTAAGCTACTAGCATCTTTTCCTTGGACTAATGAAATATCCTAATTGATCTCTCTCCATTTTTCTCTTGTTCAGTTATAATCTATTTTCTACATAGCACCAGAGTAATTTTTTAAACATTACATTACTTCTGCTCAAAACTCTCCTGTGATTTTCAATCACACTTAAAATTCAAACCTACATGATGTGCCCACAACCTCCCTCCATAGCTTTGGGCCATCTGGCTCTCTTTCTGATCCTCTGATATGCCAACTTGGTTTCTGCCTTGAGCCTTCTGCATTCCTTATCTCCTCTCCTCTTCCTCCAGCTCTTTGCAAGGCATTCTTTCCAACATCTGGATCTTAGCCCAATGTCTCCTTTCCATACTAGCCTTCCCTATATCTCTGTCTCAATACATCCTTGCAGTGTCATTATAATGTTTATCAATGTCATTATCTTGTTAGTTTCTGCTAATGAAAATATAAACTCCATGAGTATAAGTATATTTGTCCCTACTAGGATGCCTGGTATAAAAGGGGAACTCAATAAATATTTGTTTTATGAATGAATCTTCAAAGTTGGTATCATTTTTCTTCTAGCTAAAAAGAGTTACTTTTGGTGAAACTTTGAAGTCTCATAAAATGTCTCTTAACTGCACATTAACAAATAATTTCTTTAAAACTAAGATAGCAGTTATCAATTTTTTAATGTTTATAGTTTCACTCCTTTTAAAATTAAAAAAATATAGGTAAGATATGTTTTGTGAGTAAATAGAAAACAATGAAATGTCTGCTTTTGTTTTATATCCAACTACAATGGAAATGTAACTACTTTAGAGTTAAGTGTGTCGATATTATTTTTCTTTAATAATTTACATAACATAGATTCTGATCATTGCTGAATCTGCAACCATTGCTTAATTGAGAAGAGGAGATGACATAAGCTATGTTTTGCTTCACCATAGTGGAATAATATTTATCCATCCTATTGCTTAAAACATGAAGCAGTCAGTCCACACAGGTGTTCATCCTGGAAATGATATGAGTCAGATTCTACCCATGCCCTGACTGCACAGTCTCCATTCTACTCAGAGATTTAGAAACATGGGCACTGTGTACAAACCTCTCTCAGATCACTTTAGCACTGCACAGTCAATAAAGAATATGAACTAGGCTCAGCCACCCAAGGAGAGGAGCCCTGCTCGGTCTATATCCATATTCTGAACACATGGCACAGTACTTGGTAATGAAAGAAAAATGAACAAATAAACAGCTCATATAGGTAAGAGCTGATCAGCCTACTATATTATTAGTCATCAATGAATTAAAAATTTGTTCTAAAATTTCATTTCAAAACAGCAATTTTTCTTGTAAAAAAATCTCTGGAGATTGGATTAAAGATGGCATTGGGAAAGGCGAGACAGAGGTTTCCTCTCCTAAAACTGCATATAATATGAAAATATAATTAATACAACTAATCTTAAAAGAGCAACAGGAAAGAGGGCTGCACCAGACTGCATACACCTGGAGAAAAGAATAAACCTCACAGAACAGGGTAACGTACAAAAGCCATGACCCTGGGGACCCAAGCCCTTCCCCCACCCCAGCTCACTGGCAGGAAGAAGACAAACAGAGTGGGAGGGAATGGAGGCCTGGGACTGCTGAACACCTAGCTCTGGATATCCGCTCTGGAAGCACGAATCTACATTACATGGTTATCTCATGATGGGGGGGTTGGAAAGCTAAGACAGGCAGAATACCTAGAGAGACTGAGTATCCAGCCACTTGTGGAAAACAGGGATCCATATCCAGCTGCTCTGAAACAAAAGAAAGGCGGGCAGTCAGAGAATTCCTGACAGCGAGAGAACTGCTAACAGGGCAAGGATTGCACAGAGCTTACTGCACACGAGAGAGGACAGGTAGACAAAATTGTCCAGGTGCACTCTGCCCAGCAGGTTGGGAACTTTCATGATCTTCAGGAGCTCAAGCCTCCTGGCTGGCTCCAAGGCCCCCCTCTGTGATATGCAGCCTGCCACGCCTTCCTCCTGGCCAGCCCCACCTGGCTCACAAACTGGCAAACCCTACCCTGGCGTTAGGCCAGGCAGAGGGAAGCCCCACCTATAGCAGCTACAAATGCAAAGCATAGAGAGGAAACAGCTCTTTGCTCCCTCCAGGCACCAACTACACTCCCCTGTGACCCCCGACATTGGTCCAGGGGCTGAGCAGCGCCAGAGAGTAGAGCTTCTGGGCACTAGAGGGCACCACATACAAGCATGAAATGTCAAAGGAACCTGGTTCAAAGCAAAATTATGAATACACCCAACAAAAATTAAATTAAATCAACCTCATGAATCTTCCTGAAAGATATTTCAAAATAAAAATCATGAACATGCTCATGAAGGTACAGAAAAATGTTCAAGAACTCAGGTATGAATTCCTGTTGGAGATCCAATCATTACAGAACACAGTATCAGAAATGAAACATACAATGGAAGGTTTTTAAAAGCAGAATAGATACAGTGGAGGAGACGATTAATGAAATAGAAATTAGAGAAGAGGCATACAAAAAAGCTGAGGCACAGAGAAAAAAAAGGATCTCTAAGAATGAAAGAATATTGAGAGAACTGTGTGAGCAATCCAAATGCAACAATATTTGCATTATAGGGGTACCAGAAGAAGAAGAGAGAAAAAGGGATAGAAAGTGTCTTTGAGCAGGTAATTGTTGAAAACTTCCCCAATCTGGGGAAGGAGATAGTCTCTCAAGCCATGGACGTGCACAGATACCCCAACACAAGGGACCCAAGGAACACAACAACAAGACATATAATAATTAAAATAGCAAAGATCAAGGATAAGAACAGACTATTAACAGCAGCCAGAGAGAAAAATAAGATCATATACAAAGGAAAGCCCATAAGGCTATCATCAGACTTCTCAGCAGAAACCTTAGAGGCCAGAAGGGAATTGCATGATGTATTTAATGCAATGAAACAGAAGGGCTTCAAATCAAGAATATTTTATCTGGCAAGATTATCATTTAAATTTTAAGGAGGGATTAAACAATTTTCAGATAAGCAAAAGCTGAGAGAATTTACCTCCCACAAACCGTCTTAACAGTGTACTTTGGAGGGACTGCTATAGGTGGAAGTGTTCCTAAGGTTTAAAATTTTATCATTTAGTGAAGACCTAATACCCATTCTCCTTAAGGTTTTCCAAAAAGTAGAAGAGGGAATACTTCCAAACTCATTCTATGAGGCCAGCATCACTCTAATACCAAAACCAAGCAAAGACACCACAAAAAAAGAAAATTACAGATCAATATCCCAGATGCAGAAATACTCAACAAAATATTTGCAAACCAAATTAAAAAAACATCAAAAAGATCATCCATCATGATCAAGTAGGATTTATTCGAGGGATGCAAGGATGGTACAACATTCGAAAATCCATCAACATCATCCACCACATCAACAAAAAGAAGGACAAAAACCAAATGATCATCTCCATAGATGCTGAAAAAGCATTTGAAAAAATTCAACATCCTTTCATGATAAAAAATCTCAACAAAATGGATATAGAGGGAAAGTACTTCAACATAATAAAGGCCATATATGACAAACCTACAGCCAATATTATACTTAAGAGCGAGAAGCTGAAAACTTTTCCTTTAAGATCAGGAACAAGACAAGGATGCCCATTCTCCCGCTTTTATTCAACACAGTTCTGGATGTCCTCACCACGGCAATCAGACAACACAAAGAAATAAAAGGCATCCAGATTGGCAAGGAAGAAGTTAAACTGTCCCTGTTTGCAGATGACATGATATTGTACATTAAAAAAACCTAAAGAATCCACTCCAAAACTGCTAGATCTAATATCTGAATTCAGTAAAGTTGAGGGATGCAAAATTAATACACAGAAATATGTTATTTCCTATACACTAATGATGAACTAGCAGAAAGAGAAATAAGGAAAACATTTCCATTCACAATTGCATCAAAAGAATAAAATACCTAGGAATAAACCTAACCAAGGAAGTGAAAGACCTATACTCTAAAAACTACAAGACACTCATGAGAGAAATTAAAGAATATACCAATAAATGGAAATACATCCCATGCTCATGGATAGGAAGAATTAATACTGTCAAAATGGCCATCCTGCCTAAAGCAATATACAGATTCAATGCAATTACTATCAAAATATCAACAGCATTCTTTAATGAAATACAGAAAATTGTTCTAAAATTCATATGGAACTAAAAAAGACCCTGAATAGCCAAAGCAACCCTGCAAAGGAAGAATAAAGCTGGGGGGATTACACTCCAAGCTCTACTACATAGCCACAGTAATCAAGACAATTTTATACTGGCCTAAGAACAGAACCATAGACCAATGGAACAGACTAGAGAGCCCAGATATAAACCCAACCATATATGGTCAATTAATATGTGATAAAGGAGCCATGGATATACAATTGGGAAATGACAGCCTCTTCAACAACTGGTGTTGGCAAAACTGGACAGCTACATGCAATAGAATGAAACTGGATTATTGTTTAACCTAATACACAAAGGTAAACTCAAAATGGATCAAAGACCTGAATGTTAGTCAAGAAACCATAAAACTCTTAGAAGACAACATAGGCAAAAATCTCCTGAATATAAACATGAGCAACTTCTTTCTGAACACATCTCCTCGAGCAAGGAAAACAAAAGAAAAATGAACACATGGGACTACATCAAACTAAAAAGCTTCTGTATAACAAAGGACACCATCAACAGAACAAAAAGGCATCCTACTGTATGGGAGAATATATTTGTAATCAACATATCCCACAAAGGGTTAACATCCAAAATATTTAAAGAACTCACATGCCTCAACACCCAAAAAGCAAATAACCAGATTAAAAAATGGGGATAGGATATGAATAGACAATTCTCCAAAGAAGAAATTCAGATGGCCAACAGACACATGAAAAGATGCTCCACATCACTAATCATCAGGGAAATGCAAATTGAAACCACAATGAGATATCACCTCACACCAGTAAGGATGGCCAGCATCAAAAAGACTAAGAACAACAAATGCTGGTGAAGATGCGGAGAAAGGGGAACCCTCCTACACTGCTGGTGGGAATGTAAGCTAGTTCAACCACTGTGGAAAGCAATATGGAGGTTCCTCAAAACACTAAAAATAGAAATATTATTTGACCCGGGAATCCCACTCTTTGGAATTTTCCCAAAGAATACAAGTTCTCAGTTTCAAAAAGACATGTGCATCCCTATTTTTCTCACAGCACTATTTACAATAGCCAAGATATGGAAGCAACCTAAGTGTCCATAAGTAGACGAAGGGATAAAGAAGAAGTGGTACATATACACAATGGAATACTATTCAGCCATAAGAAGGAAACAAATCGTACCATTTGCAACAACATGGATGGAGCTGAAAGACATTATGCTCAGTGCAATAAGCTAGGGGAGAAAGACAAGTGCCAAATGATTTCCCTCATTTATGGAGTATAACAATGAAGCAAAACTGAAGGAACAAAACAGTAGAGTCGCAGACTCCAAGAAGGGACTAGCGGTTACCAAAGGGGAGGGATGTGGGAGAGCGGGTCGGGAGGGAGGGAGAACGGGATTGGGGGGTATTATGTTTAGTACACATGGTGTGAGGAGTCATGGGGAAAACAGTGTAGCACAGAGAAGGCAAATAGTGAATCTGTGGCATCTTACTACACTGATGGATAGTGACTACAATGAGGTATGGGTAGGGACTTGATAATATGGGTAAATGTAGTAACCACATTGTTTTTTCATGTGAAACTTTCATAAGAGTGTATATTAATAATACCTTAATAAAAAAATTTTTTTTAATGTGGCCATGGAAAAAAAAGAAATGTGTCTGGTTATGTTTACTGTCTAAACTGGTCCATTAATTTTTTAAAAAGCATATTTTGCATTCATTCCTTCATCAGAATTATCAAATACTATCTCCTGCACTAAGTAATATGTGGGGTTGGGAGGGGTGGGCATAGAACTGCCCTCATGAAACATTCAGGCATCTAGGGAGAAAAAAGTGTGCTCATACAATCACCCAAGTGGTAACTGTATTAAGCACATTTACAGAAGTTATGAGAGTACATGGCAAGGACACATGATTTAATCCAAGGAGTCAAAGAAGGCTTTGTTGAGAAGGTGACTTTTGAGTTAGGATTGGAAAATGATTACAAATTAAAGTGAAGAGTTTGGAGAAAGTTCTGTTTATGCTGAGAGAAGAGGAACAGGCATGAGGTGGGAGGGAGAATGGAATATTGAAAGGGCTGAAATAGCTGTTGGCTGGAAATGTATGTGGGTGGTGTCTCACTAGCTGAGACTGGAGAGCTAAGGAGGAGATAGAATATGGTGGGGGCAGGACTTACAGGTGCCCTTAAGGACCGGGTTTTATGTGTAGATACAGGGTCAGATTTGTCCCTGCAGCACATTGGATATGGAACCTCACCAAGTGCAAGGCTTCTCCTGGAGACGGAATCTTTCTCAGACAATGACAGCAGTGGGAATGGGAGCTAACTAATGCATCTCATGTCTTGATCCTACCTTTTCCTGGTACACAGATGACCAAGCTCTTACAATAAGCAGGTGGAAGCCTATTTTGGAACATGCTTGATGTACACACGTGAGATCACCAGAGTTTGTCATGATTATAGTCATTGAAACAGAATCGTTTAAGGATGCCATTAGCAAATGCAAGTGAAATTCATCATCTTAGGGTCTTGTCATAAATTTACTTGCAATTCCAAATAATAACTTTAAAGAATTTTCTCTTTGCTACATAAACTGAGATTTATTGAGTACATACTTGTGAGATGTTTAATTTATAGAAGCAAAGAATTCAACATTAGATTCTACTATGACCCTCAAGGTCCCTTATCACTTGCTATTTAAAATGTGGCCCAGGGACCAGCAGCATGATCACCATTTAGGAGTGGATTAGGAAATCAGAGTCTCAGAACCTCAGCCCAACAAACCCAGACCTTATGGTTTACATCCTGCATTTTAACAAGATCTCCATGTAATTTGTTTGTACATTAAAGTTTGAGAAGGATTGCCTTAGAACTTTATTCACATCCAGTGTAGTAATGTCTATTTGAATAATAGAAAAGGTTTAGTTGTGTGATGTTTTTGTTACATTTCATTAAACATAATACTCTGCTTTTTCACTATGTAGCTACTTAATACTGAGTTGTGAGGGTCAAATTGAAAGAGTATGGCAAATCAACATTTTGAAAATTCCTATTCCTCAAACTTTTCTTCTCGCAGCCCTTCAATAGGCACTTTATTTTGTATGTTCATATCTAAAATGCACAGTGTAATATACACAAATGTATTTTACTGTCTTTCTGGAAGAGATATAATATTATTTCTAGAATCATTCACTGAACAGTGTATTTGGGCCAGAAATGAACAATGTTGTCATAAATATGATAAGAGGGCTAGAGCAAGAGAGGGCTCTTTCTATTCATCTTAGGGATAGAAGACTGTTTTACAAAGGAAAGTTTGCTAATGTTCTTTCTAACTTGGCAAAAGAAGGTCCCACCCAGAGCTTAGAGCAGATTTTGAGTCAAAAGAATTTTAAGATATTTCACATCCAAATGAATTTGGGTTTGTTGTCTTAGTACTTGTATTAGTATTCTATTTGCTGCTGTTGCAAATCATTACAAACTTCATGGCTTAATACAACATAAGTTTATTGCCTTACAGTTCTGTAAGTTAGGAATCCAGCATGGGTCTTAGTGGTTAAAGTCAACATGTCAGAAGGGCTGAGTCCCTTCTGGAGGCTCAGGAGAGAATGCTTCTTCTTGCCTTTCCCAGCTTCTAGAGCCGCCAGCATTCCTTGGCTGTGCCCCTTCCATCTTCAAAACCAGTTGTGGCTAGCAGTCTTTCTCACTTCACGTCACTCTGACATTGACGTTGCTGCCTCTTTTCACTTTTAAAAATCCTTGTGATCACACTGGATCCTCCTGAATAATCCAGAATACTCTCCCTATTTTAAGGTCGACAGATGTGCAACCTAATTCCCGTTGCCATGTAACATAACTCACAGTTTCTGAGGACTAGTGCATGAACCTCTTGGGGGCCCATTATTCTGCATCCCCACAGACGTAGGGAGGAGCGAGTACCATGTCCTGGGAGAAAAGTAGAGGAGGAATTCCAGGAAAAGGTAAGGTGAGGGCAGCCTTTGCAAAGGGTGGCAGGCTGTTCTCATGAGAACAATATTCAGTGAGATTTACCTAGAGTAGGGACTGATTGTCAATGAGACTTTAAACCATGGGTTTTAATATCCCACTTTGTGTTCATCTGTGTTCTGCACATTTCTGCATTTCTCCATTAAGCCCTAGCAAGTAATGAAAAAACTGTTACTTAGGGTGACTATTTGGATTGAAGAAAGAGGATAGGCAAAGCCACATTCACAGAACCTGGAGTAAAGCCAAGTCCAGAGAAACAGCAGTTGCAGGGCTAATGTAATTAGAAGGGATAGTGAGTCAAGCATAGAGCAGAAACTCCCAGTAAGAGAACAGGGTGGCCACCTACCATCTTCATGCTCCACCACTCACAGTGTTCATAGGATGTACGCCTAGGACAATTTATTTTAATTAAGCAGAAGTGATCATCAATTTAACAAATACAGAGTTCCTCACATGTACTATGCTCTGAGATGCAAAGGCAAATAAGATATGCTTCCACCTTTAAAGTATTTGCTGTCTAAAGGAGACCGACAAGTAAATGCCTACTATAGGACAACATAGGCACAGAGCAATGCCCAGGGAGCATGTGGCAGCACAAGGAGAAGGTACCAACCAGGTTGCACACACCAAGGAAGGCTTTCTAGAAATGATATTTGAGCTATGTATGGAAGTAGGGCTAGGAGATACGTGTGCATGGAAGGAGGAAGGGGACATCTCAGAAACAGCAAACAACAATGTGTATCAACATACTCCAGTTTGATCTTTGTTGCCCATTAATCTTTGCTCACTGCTGCCACCATGATGCAGTTTCTTCTCTAAAAATAAATCCCATCTCATCTCATCCACTACTCCCTGCTAAAGGTTTCTCTACTGCACTGATTATCCTGTTTCCCATTTGGGTTCCCTCTCTTCGTCTTCTTTTCTCTACTTAAACAAGGTCTCTAATGTCTCCTGTTTAATACTTCTGTAAATCTCTGTTCCAACCCCACACCTCCATTCTATTACTGCCAACTCTCTTTCCTTCCTCACTGAACTTCTTGAAAGAATTCCATACATAAGATTTTTCTATTTTCTAACATCCTGTTTACCTCCAGCCCTTAGTTATCTGAGTTACAAATGCTCCCCTGCAGACTTACCTAAAACTGCTTTCACTGAAGATACCCACTTTTTTGTTGAAATCAAGTGGCATTTTTCCATCACTAATTTTCTGAGCTCTCTGACACAGCTGACACTGTGGCTACTGTGGTGCCTCTGGGAACACTCTGTTCCTCTCTCTTCAGGGATGAAGATTCTGATCTCCTGCCTCCTTGGCTGAGCCTGAATCTCTTTTTCAGCTTCCTCTTCCTCCATCTCTCCAATAAGAATCAAAATTCTAGTGTGTATTCATGTATCTTTCTTTTGATTTTAAAGGTTATTCAATGAGCTAGATTCCTTGTTTAAAAAAGTATTTGAAGTGTCCCAGAATTCACTCTAATAAGATTCAACCTATATTGCTTTAATATATACAAGTATTGCTTCAGAGGGCTGACATTGTAATTAGGAAAATAAGTGAAGTCTACAGAGATTACAAATAGTTTTGTTAGAAAGAATAGAGCATGAGAAATAGGATGGCTTATGCACCCCAGCCACATTTTCTCCCAGACATTTCTTTTACTGCTATTCTATGAAAGCAAATATACTGACTTGATTTGAAAAATTGCATGCAATAGTGTGGGAACAGGACAGTGAAGAGGAGATGGTAGGAAGTAATTGTGGTTATGAATTTCACTTTGAAGTACTGCAGGAGTGGCATAAGAATCATCAAAAGTAATGAGCTAACAATATTTAAATACAGCTCCTATTGTATGATTTTCTTTTTAGTTAGGGGTAATTTTTCAGAAGAAAAATTAGATTATCAACATGAAATAATCTGCCACTTCTATTTCCTCTCAAATAATTGGGGTTGGTTTTTGTTAATAGAAAACATACTTTAAAAACATCAGAAATATTTTTCTGGTGTTGAGAAATATTTTATTACTTACAACTCTACCACAGTCCTCTGCCCACACAAAAAGTGGTTTTGAAATAAGAGTTCATTTTCTTAAAAAAAAAAAAAGTGCTTATACACAACTTGCCCAAACAAATAACTACAGATTGAATAGATTAAACGGTTGAGGCCACTGGAACGCCAGAACACCTTGCACAAGAAATCCAGTGTGAATTAATAGCACCCTTTGGCTTACACAATGAGCACTGTTCTGATAGTTATAGTTACTCCATGTATGTTATAGAAAGTTCATTTTGTAGACACATCCTGTAGGTGAAGACGCAAGTGGCAAATGGGATATTAGTGTTTACATTTTGACTTAAATTCTCCCAAGATGTAGTAATCACACTAAAGAAATAACACTTGGCCTAGAATATTCCCCAAAATGTGCTGTTAAATTACAATTATTTTGTAAAAGCCATCATTTAAAAAAATGTTTCAGATAAACTCAATATTTTATGAAAACACTTTTTAAATTTCAGTGTATTATATCTTATAATTATGAGTTCTTTTTCTGTCTTGCTCATACTAAAACTTCTCTTCTGTAATTTGCGGCGTAGTCAAGTTTTAAGTGAGGATTCGGTTCTGGAATCAAGGTATGATGTAAAAGATTTCATATAGTCAATATTGTCCTTGAAAATCCTTTACATTTCTAGTAAAATAGAGTTCATGGTATTTTTTAACTACATTAGAATATAATCAAGAGTCTAATACGACACCCCTAGGGTCTAATACAATCAGTTTTCCTTCATTTTTGGACCAGACTCTTGTTCTTTGAGGAATATATACCATACCATAGTTTGCCTAAGTTTAGGACCACATTGTAATAAAAATGTGTATATTCAAACATTAGGTTCACAACTCAGTGGGGGAGATACTTACACCATGAGAGGCTCATAAGAACAAAATAATTAAGGAAACAATGGATAAAATCAGCCAAACTATTTTTGGGGACCTATCTTGTACAGTATATATTAGTCTGCTAGGGCTGCCATAACACAGGGCCATAGACTGGGTAACTTAAACAACAGAAATGTATTTTGTCCCAATTCTACAGGCCAGAAGTTTGAACTCAAGATATAAGCAGGGTTGGTTTCTTGCGGAACATTTTCCTTGGCTCTAGATGACCCTCTTTTCTCTGTGTCTTCAAATGATCTTCCCTCTATGTATACTTGTGTCCTATTCTTTTTCTTATAAGGACACCAGACATTTTGGATTACAGCCCCCCTGATAATCTCATTTAGCCTTAGTCATCTTTTAAAGACCCTGTTTCCAAATATAGTCACATTCTGAGGTACTCGAGTTCGGACTTTATCATGTGAATTTGGGGGGCTATAACTTTACCCCATAACATAGTAGAATTTAATTAAATTGTGTCTAATGATATTAACTGTATTTTCTGAAGCACTGAAAAATCAGGTAGCATAGGTATGTGACAGGTCATTTCTGTGATCTGTATAAAAAGTCCACCACTGCTGCGACCACTTCCACCACCACTACCTCAAACACCACCACAACGGCTGCATCACCTCCTCCATCAACACAACACAGCCACCACTTCCACCACCACCACCACCACCAGTGCTCCATCCCCACACTGTGACAATTACTCTGGGTAATTTAGCTGAATTTTAAGAGACCCCAGATAATTTGAATCAACTCTTGACCGTGTCAAAAACTTCTGTTAGAGTAGATCAGACACATGAGATCTTCAAACTGAATTCTAAAATAATGTAGATAATATCTCTTGGTTAGGCACAGCTCTTCTAAACATGCCACTAATAATGCAAATCATAAAAAATACTGATAGATACAACAAGCATCCTTAGTATGTCAGAAATACTAAAAACAAAATTGAAATACTAACAAAAGTTTAGGGAATCATTATGTGACAAAGAGCTAATAAAGTGTATTTGTAAGTCAGTAAGAGTAAGGATGACTGTGATACAATGTATTGATCTGGAAAAGTCCTGGAAAGAATTGGGTTTGGGAGAAAGCAAGAATTTTATTCAGGGAGTGCTAGATTTGAGATGTCTGTACAACATACAAGAGATACTATATAGATAATTGAATATCATATTTACATAACTAAAAAGGCCTTTAAGTGATTTTTTTATTGTTAAAGTTTTACTTTTAATATGCTATGAAAATGTTGATTTTATATTGAAATATATCTCCAAGTGCATCTCCCAACCCTCCAAAGATATTCCCATCATCTTGATGCAATAGGAGATGCTGTATATAATTCTGTCCTCCTTCTCTTTTTGTGTTATAACATTAATGACTTTATTGCATACATCTGCACCTAAAAAGTTTACGAATGTCAGAAACCAGGTTTTGAAACATTTCCATTCCTGTTTAATCCAATTAGCATTTTGTGGGTTTAAAGAAGAAAGGCAGCAGTTTGAACTCACAGTTTGCTGGTAAACACATTTCTGCCATGGAATTCGTAAGAGAGAGGAAAAGTGACTGGTACATTTTTTTCATTGGCCTCAAAAGTTCATATTGCCCAGAAGGATACATCAAAATCAAACCCACAATGAATATTTTGAAACCTACACAACTACCGATTTTTACCCAAAACAAACAAAATATGACCAAGAAACTAAGTATATTTGTGTATAGTAACTATAATTATACAGCTTCTCAAATTATCTAAGAAGGACCTTAAATTCAATGATGAAGAAATTATTTTTAATTAGTAAATGTTTTCATTTAGAGAATATTTCCCTCTCTCTGCAAGTATTTATCATGAACGAATGTATTTTCTTATACGAATGTCATACATATTTGAAGCAACAACAGCCATCAGTAATTTTAAATTTCTATTTATGGTTTCTTCAAAATATTTTTCAGTTTCACAAAGCCATTATCCAGTGTTTGCCGTGAAATAGAGCTGTAGAGTCCAGGTAGCAAATATTATTTTTGAAACCAATATTAAGTTAAAGAAATATAAACAGGGTATGATATTACATTTCTGGACCTGGTATACTAAGACTAAATACCTAGGAAAAGTTTTCTACTACTGTATGGAAGAAATAAAGCCTGGCAAAGGCTGATTTTTGATATAATATTCTATAAACTGTATGGACATGAAAATTAACTTAAGTAGACATACACTGTATTTATCTCAGCCCTGTTACCTATATTCCTTCCTTTCCATCCCGACAATATACTACCTTTTACCAAGACATAGCGATTGAGCCCAAATCATCTCACACAGTCCAGGGTAGAGTTAATGATGTAAAATATGAGAGGAAAAAAGTTCCCTTTCCATCTTCTCAAAAACAAAGTATTCTTATGTCACAAATCCCTCAGGAAACCCTGATGCTTTCCATCTTTCCATAGTTTCTTTTTCCTGATGCGGTACTTGAATGTGGTTATATTAGTTGGTCTGGGCTGCTGTAACAAATTGTCATAGACTCATGGCATATAAACAATAGAAAGTTATTTTTCATAATTCTGAAGGTGGAAATCTGAGATCAGGGTGCCAGCATGGGTTGGTGAGAATCCTCTTCTGAACTGCAGACTTCTGTCTGGTATCCCTACATGATGGAGACAGAGAAGGAGAGCTCTCTGTGGGCCCTTTTTATAAAGCACCAATCCCCTTGATGAGGGCTCCCCTCTCATGACCTAAGCACTGCTCTGAAAGCTCCACCTCCTAGTACCACTGAATTGAGAGTTAGGATTTCACCCTGTAGACTTCTGGGGGTACAAACAGTGGTTCGCATAAGTACTTCCAGCTGCAGCTGCTCCACTGCCATTTCCAACCCCTCTTCCTTGGCCACCAGGGTCTAGAAACCATCCACTTAACATCTGAATCAACGCTGCCAAGGCTGGCTCATTTGCTGCAGTCACCTAAGTTTTTCTTTGACCTATTTGAGGTAATAATACTGGAAGTAGGGAAGGATTCTGTTGAGTGACAGATTTCATCTCAACTGAGATTGATTCCATAAAAATTCAAGGGTTAATCCTCCAGCAGTTGCCATTGGAGTTGCTGAAGCTGTAGTCGCTGCTCAAGACTGTAGAGACAAGTTCTCACTACTTGAGGGGGTCAATCACAGCCTGACTTTCTCTCCAGGACTCCCCATTAAAAGATACTTGCATACTTGCAGACAAGCTACAGACTGGCAGAAGATATTTGCAAAATACATATCTGATAAAGGACTTGCACCCAAAATATACAAAACGCAGCAAGAAAACAAATGACACACTCAAAAAGTGGACTAAAGATTTGAACAGATCACCAAAGATACAGATGGCAAATAAGCATATGAAAAGATGTTCAATGTCATATGTCATTAGGGAATTGCAAATTAAAACAACAATAAAATGCTACTACACATCTATTAGAATAGCAAAAATCCAAGACCAGTACTGGCGAGGATGTGGAACAGCAGAAACTCTCATTCATTGCTGATGAGATGGCAAAATGGTACAGCCACTCTGGAAAACACTTTGGTGGTTTCTTAAGAAGTTAAACATACCCTTACCATATGATCCAGCAATCACACTCCTTGGTATTTACCCAAAGGAGCTGAAAACATATGTCCCCATTAAACCCTGTACATGAACATTTATAGCAGCTTTATTTATAAATGCCTAAAACTGAAAATAACCAAGATGTCCTTCAGTAGGTGAATGGGTAAATAACCAGTGGTACATCCAGGCAATGGCATATTATTCAGTAATAAAAAGAAATGAGCTATCAAGCCACAAAAAGAGATGGAGAAACAAGAAAGCATGTTACCACAGAAAGGAAGCTAGTTTGAAAGTGCTTCACGCTGTATGATTCCAACTATGTGACATCCTGGAAAAGACAAATCTATAGAGTCAGTAAAAAGATCAGTTGTTGCCAGAGGGAAGGAGATGGGGAGGGATGAGTAAGTGGAGCACAGAGGATTTTTAGGGCAGTAGAACTAATCTGTATGATACTGTCATGCTGAATGTGTAACATCATGCATTTGTCAGAACTCAGAACTGTATCACACAAAGAATGAACCCTAATGTAATGTAAACTATGGGCTTTAGTTAACAATAATGAATGTATCGATATTGGTTCATGAACTATAACAAATAACCACTGCAATGCAAGATGTTAATAATAGGGAAAGCTGTGTTTTAGAGGAAAAGGAGTATATGGGAACTCTTTCAGTGCTTGCTCAGATTTTCTGTACACTTAAAACTGCTCTAAAAAATAAACCTGGTAATTTTTTAATTTCGGTAAACTAAAAAAAAAACCTTTATTGCTCTATTGAAACCAAATCATTAACATGATCTCATTACCATATCCTCATAAAGCCAGCCCGTCACAAGTGCTCCTGTAGCATCTGCCCAGGGGTTTTCCTGAGAGCAATCTCCTGAGGCGCCGCCCCTCGGTACCGGCCTAGTGTCACTGGAGTCCCCGCTGGCTCCCGCGCGGTTTCTCCTGTTTAGTTGCCCTGGTAGGTGCAGGTTGGGAAGACGCAGTCTTGCTGCTGGGGCGAAGGGTACGGGTGCAGCAGCGGGAGGAAGCAGGGACCGCGGCTTGGGCCTGAGTCGCAGCAAGTGGTGCGGTGAGCCAGCGCAGACGTGGCGGTGGGAGTGATCGCTGGGCTGTAGCTGGGCTGGCGTCGCTGCTGCGCAGCTTGTCACCAGCACATGCCAAACTCTCCTCATTATGATTATTTTCCTTGAGGGAAGGGTCATTATGAAGTGTTTTGTCTGCAGAAACTGATATTTGCCCATTACCCAAAATGCATCGTTCATGCTCAGCGCTTTTACTACAAAGCTGGAGCCAACTCCAAAGGGTCTAGTCACTTGCATGAAGCTGAATTCTGGAACCAACGGCCTTACTAAGCCTGGAGTCCATAATCCACATCACATGCCCAGAGCCAGACTCCTGCCCCACCAACTCCTCATATCCACCTTTGTCCAGGTTTCTGCGAAGCTTTCTTCTACCCAGACGTACTGCGACACAAACCTCAAATGATCTTTTAAATAACTAAACAGAATCAGTGTCTCTTGGTTTAAAAAGAAAAAAAGGAAGAAAAAAATCCTCCACTATCATGTTAGGCACCTTAAAATAAGAGAAATTTTCAGTTAAAGAGGTATAGTTCACACTGGAAAAATTATACTACATATATATTTTTAAATTTTTACTATTAAAAATGATTTTAAGACTACCTTTCTGATTTTGACATTTAGTACCCATCAAAAAAATATCACCCAAATGTATACAATGAAGATGCTTGGGGAGAAACAAATCTAATCAAGAGTTCAGTTTTGTATAATCGGTGTTTGAAGCACTGGGAGATAGCCATGTGGAGTTGTTGAGTAGGCAGATATTAATTTTAGAATTTTTACAAAGATAGCATGAAAGCTCTGGGACTAAATGACATTGCCTAGAAAGCGACTACACATAGAAAGAGATTTCTCCACAACAGACCTCTTAGAGATTTCCAAGGTAAGGCAAAACTGATCCCACAAAGGAGATTGGTAAGGAGTGGCTCCGGTGAGACAGAAGACAATCAAGAACAAAGGTGATCTTGGCATGGAGTGCAGAGGTATTTCAAGAATGGTGATCATTTGTGTTAACAGCTGTTTGTAAGCCAAAAGCTGCTTATAAGAAAGGCAATATGAGGACTGAGAATTGATTACTGGATTTGGCTGCATGGAGGTCCCTGATGATCTTGAACAAACACGTCTGTGGAGGGAAAGAGACAGAAGCAGATTGGAGCAAGTAAAGAGAGTATATGAAAATAGGACTTATAGACAATAGTAGAGACCATTGTTTCTAAGAGGTTCAGCTATTAAGGGGAGCAGAGAAAGGAAAATGGAACTGAAGAAGACATGGAATCAAAGTGAGTTTGTTGTTCCTGTTTTTTTTTTAGTGGAAGGGATAGGGGACAATTGTAGAAGTGAAGTCTTTGAGCAGATGAGAAGTGATGAGAGGCAGGACACAGGAGGGGGAGTTGACCTTAGGCCAAGGACACTCCATCACATTTAATGACAGGAGGGAATATTGGATATATGCCAACAGCTGCAGGTTGGCATGTTGGTATACCTTCCATGAAGTAAGAAGCAAGGCTGTCAGTTAAGAAAAAGGAGGAGGGAGGAAGTGATGGAGGCTTTTGTGGCAAGGGAGAATGTGTGCAGTGGTTATGAGACATTGAACCGACTTCGAGAGAGCTCACCAGCTCTCCTGTTAGGCAAGTCTCGTACTTAACCAGGGGATTCTCAGACTGATAAAAATAGCTCGGGGCTTTTATGGAGAGTTTCATTCCTTTGGAAGAAGTGAGGAATCCCAATTAGTTTCCTTCTCCATGACCTGCACCCAGAAATACTAAGCTCCAGAATTCACCTTCTTCATCATCCCACAGAATTTCAGGGTTTTAGTTTATTTCAACTAAGAAAATACAACCCCATTTAAATTTATTTCTATTTAAGCCTGTACTTATACTGCAATTTAAGAAACCACCAAGGTGACTGAGTTATAGAGAATCACCCTGCTTCCCAGGATAGGCTGACTGAAACTACAACCTTAGACAAATTGTTCCCCAATTTGCCTGGCATGTGAGACAAGGCACCAGATTATCACAGAGCCACTCAAATGAAGAAATCCTTCATGGTTGTGCCAAAATAATGTTTATTTAAACCTGGATAATGGTGATGGCTTGTTACAGCATCTCCCAGTGACCACCTCATACTAACAAAAAGCAAGAGACAAAAATGAACCTTATGTGTAATGTTGGGAATAAAAAAATATCTTTTTCTTTCTATCCTAGGTTCTTGGCTGGATCTCTATAACAGAAGACAGATTAAAGGAGAAAAGCATATTTAATATGTTTCATGTGACACAAAAGTCTTCATAAGGAAGTGAGGACCCAAAGAAGCAGTTAAACATTGAGTGTTTTTATGCATTTGATAAAAGAGGAAAAGTGGTGGAAAAATGTGATAGGACAAAAAGGGAATAAATAAGCTAAGTGTCATACACTGCGGGAAACAGCAGTACATGCTCATTCACATGCAGAAGTAAGGATGCTCTTTCCTCTGGGTATAGGGGGCATACCTCTCACATGAGGGTCTTGCGACCAGTTTCAGGGAAGAAGGGTGGAGAGTCCTACCAGCACCTGCAGTTTCTCAAACTTCAACTTAAAATATTCAATATGCCAACGTGCCATATTTGGGGGCAACGTGCTCTGAACCCCATCTGTAACAGTACTTTCCCTTTATTCCAGAGACTCCTCAGTAATCAAAATAATTCTGAGATTCTGACACTAAATATAATGTTTAAAATATTTTAGGTTAAGAAATCAGAACAAATAGTTTCATAAATATAAAGTGAAATGCTGTACTCAAAGTTTTCAGATATCATGAGGTATTTAAAGAAATACATTAATACCCAAAATACACTGACAGAACAAATTAAGAATAAACATTACTCTTGATTAATGAGAGTATAATGTAACTCCTGAGGAAGATTTCATGGAACGGCAGTAATTGGGATTGCTGTATTTATTAATTGAGAAGCAGTTGTTTTATAAATTAAACAACTGAAAACAATTTTCACTGAGTCGACAATAAAAACTGACAAAAAATTAAAACATTAAACTTCAACTAATATTAAACATGACAGCTTTTTAGAATAATTGCTTAAGTTTTAAAATATAATGTATATAATTGTCAATCCATGTGTTGTACATCTGAAACCAATATAATACTGTATATTAACTACACTTCAACAAAAAATAAAAGCAAAAAGACAAGGGTTTTTGCCATTCTGCTGTCCTTGAAGAGAAAAATGTTGAGAGGACCTCACTGGCTGTTCGCAGGTTGCTGCTGGAGCCAAGGAAGTAGCTGTCTTTGGAGCTGCCTCAGAGCTGTTCAGCCAGAAGAATGTCAGTTGCTTCATAGAAGAGAGTTTGCAGCAGTGTGATGAAGTCTTGAAAGCCTCCCGGGCAGCCAGCATCGCGGTGCGGGGGTGAGTCAGACCACGTGGGCACTGTCTGTCTCCTCGGTACCATTCTGGATGGAACTGATGGGCAGGTGACTGGATGGATGACTTCCAAGTAGGCCTGGTCTGCCTGACTTCCAAGCACATGATCCTTCCTCAGTGTCTCTTATCTTTTCCATTTTGTAATCTGGTAGGCAAGGTGCATACAAACCATTCCCAGCAGTTGCGGAGGATGGGGGTACGGTGCGTGATGGTTGAGCTCAATGAGCACTGGAATTCCTATTTTAGCTTCAGACTTTCCTCCAGCTCTCTGGTGGATTTTCAAACCAGACTTCCCGGAACCAGCAGCATTTGGGTGACCCCACCCATTCCCTTCAATCAATTCCCTTTTTTTTTAATATAATTTATTTTATTGTCATTAATCTACAATTACATGTGCAATATTATGGTTATTAAACTACCCCTTCATCAGGTCCCCCCCACCAACCCCATTACAGTCACTGTCCATCAGCGTAGTGAGATGCTATAGAATCACTACTTGTCTTCTCTGAGTTGTACAGCCCTCCCCGTGCCCCCCCAACATTACATCTGCTAATCGTAATGCCCCTTTTTCCCTCTTATCCCTCCCTTCCCACCCATTTTCCCCAGTCCCTTTCCCTTTGGTAACTATTAGTCCGTTCTTGGGTTCTGTGAGTCTGCTGCTGTTTTGTTCCTTCAGTATGTTTTCTTTGTTCTTATACTCCACATATGAGTGAAATCATTTGATACTTGTCTTTTTCGGCTTGGCTTATTTCACTGAGCATAATACCCTCTAGCTCCATCCATGTTGTTGCAAATGGTAGGATTTGTTTTCTTCTTATGGCTGAATAATATTCCATTGTGTATATGTACCACATCTTCTTTATCCATTCATCTACTGATGGACACTTAGGTTGCTTCCATTTCTTGGCTATTGTAAATAGTGCTGCGATAAACATAGGGGTGCATCTGTCTTTTTCACACTGGGCTGCTGCATTCTTAGGGTAAATTCCTTGTCAATGACCTCTTTGAACAATGTAGAGAGGAGATGGACCCAGGAAAAAATACTATTACAAACTGTGGGAAATAAGATGAGACAGGGAAGCAGGATCCCGAGCTGAGAAGACCTTAAAAATGTAAATTTTAGGGTGCCATCATTATAAAGTACATAAGTCATTTCTTTGTATTATTTAAACATAAAGAAACCTAAATCTATGATCCTGTTACCTAAGAATTAAACATTATTAATAAAATTGAAACATCTGTGTTTCCTTCCCTAATCATAACTGTCCCCCCCCACTACTGAGAAAACTATCATCCTAAGTTTGGTGTTTATTATTCTCAGCCATTTCTTAATACTTAGATATATAGATGCTTATGTGTCTAAACAAAACGCATTTTCCAAGTTAAAAAATATGTTGTGAAGTATGGAGGAGAGAAAACATGGTACAATACAAAACGAGTTTCAGGCAGTTGGGTCCAGCCATAATGTATGGAATATCTTTGTGTCAAAACAAAAGCAGAGGTATTTAGATGTGAATATGAAATTGGGCTTCAAGAGAAACGGATGGATATCAAGGAATGGGAATTAGATCTTAACACCTTAGGTATACAGAATAAGAGAATGGGATGAGTCAAACCAAGACACTAAGCTTTGGCCTTGAGAGATTAGAATCATGATGTGGTGTTGATGGATCCAATGAATCATGGAGGAGAAATGGTTTCCAAGAGCGTAGATGTTGTTTTGTGGAACTGGGCCCTTTGACCATTTCCTCATTGCTGAAGCACTCTCCTCCCCAGCCTTCTGCCATACCTCTCTTTGTTTCTACCTCCCCTTCCTTCTCAGTCTTCCTCATCGCCTCAAGACTCCAACCAGCAGCAATAAGAAATGGTTGATTTGCTGAAGGTTTTGCAGCGAGAAGGAGAATGTGTCACATCACATACCACACTGCAGAAACTTAGGCAAAATCATCATTAAACATAAGGATTCTTCATGTCTTTCTCTCCCAAATGTTTTCTACTCAATCTCAATAGCTTCCCTCCCTTCCTTTCTTCTTTCATGCAGGATCTAGCAAATAGGTGCATTGTTAACAGCATTAACTCTAATTCCAAGGTTAAATAACTTAAGCAAAACAGATTGCAGTGTCAAAAACAGTAAGGCAATTCCCAGCTGGTTTCACCATCCACTGCCTGCAACCCTTCTTCTCAAGACCGGGCCAAACCAAAAGCAGGTCTCGTCCTAGGTGTGGGGAGAAATGCCTATTGTTGGGAAAATAACAGTAGCCAGTTTCTCCATATGGCTACATTTTCCTCTTATGGTAGTTTTTCATGTTTTTTATAGAACTAAAAATAAAAGATTTTATCCTGTTGGCAAAGGGGTATGTGCACATGCCATCCTCAACATTCAAGAGACACTGTGTCTGCTCTTAGAATATATGTGTTTATGTGACAAGCGTTTGAAACAGATCTTCGTATCACTGCAGTGACTAGCTCCTCATACTTAATCAGAGAGGATCCACTTACATATATTTTTATACACTGGGTTTCCATATGATATTTCTTAGGAAAAGGAGTTTCAAGTCTAGAAACAGTTTTTTAAAAATTGAAAATAAATGCTAGACAATATAGTTTTGCTAGCTCAACCTTCTTTGCATGGTACAAGGTTCTACATTTTCTGGCCTCTGCCAGCCTTCTGAGCCTTAACTCCTACTATGGTCTTCTTACCCCTCATGCCCTCAGGCTGCCAACCAGTACTCTGAAGGTTCCCAGACGGCACCTGATACTTCAGGCTTCTATGCCTTCACTTGTCCTGTTCTATCCATTCACCTTAGGAGTGCTTATATCCATCTGAGACACAACTTGCATTACTGCTTCTATATAATTACTGCTGCTAAGACTTTCCTGATAACCTCAATCTGTTCTGACTGCTGTAACGAAGCACCATAGACTGGATGGCATAAAAAACAGAAATTTATTTGCTCACAGTTGTGGAGGCTGGAAGTCCGAGTTCAGTGTGATAGCATTGTTGAGTTCTGGTGTTCTTTGTTGACTTGCAGTTTGCTGACTTCCCACTGTATCCTATGGTGGAAAGAGGGTGAAAGAGCTCTCTAGGGTTCCTTATATAAGAGCATTAATCCATTCACGAGGTTAGTTCATTCATGAGGCTCTGCCCTCATGAACTAATCACTTCCCAAAGGCCCCCACCTCCTAATGCCATTGCATGCAGGATTAGGCTTTCAACATATAAATTTTGTTGGGGTACACAAACATTCAGTCCATTGCGTTGATCTTTCCCATTAGAAGTGATCACATCTGCCTTTGTAACCCTAATCATACTCATATCATTACACCTGTATCACTTGTATTTGCCTGTGTTTTATCTCTAGTAGACAATAAACTTTTTGACAGGAAGGACTCTTTTCCTTATTGACTCTTGAACCTCAGGGCCTAACTAGTATAAATATCCTTTGAATTGGTATTCATTTGAGTGGTCATTTCCAAACTTAAATGACAACAGACTTTGATGAAAGAAAAATAGTGTATATGTACATTCTGTGTTAAGGCATAATGTAAAGAGTTGATATGTCATGGGTCTTATTTTTTTTCCACTTTTCTATTCTATTTGTAAAATGTCTTGTGTAAGCATACATTAATAGTTTAGTCAGAACTGGTAACAATAATGTATTATAGGATAAAGGTGTGATTTTTAATTACTTCATAAAGTCTGAGATGACTATATAAAGTATAAAAAGAAAAAAGTCACTGAACCTCATTTTTAAAAATTTTCCTAAAATTATCCATTCTGTTACAAATTGGATTGTTCTTAATTAAGAACAATTCCATACATCCTCAGCTATAGTGCCTGTTTATTAAGAAAATAAACTTATCTTCTTCTTTCAGAGTGTTTGCAATATTGGTATATGTATATAAAACACATGATACTTAGCTGGTAGTTATCCTCTAGAAATGTCATTAATGATCATTTCTAATGTAATATCAAATAGAAGGGCGAAATATCCCCCTTGTTACAAAAATCAATTTAAAATGAAAACATATAGTTAAGGTGCCTTGAAAAGCAGTAAGATTTATTAATCTATTCCCATTCTAAAAAATAGGACATACATTGTGTTTGAATGCATGTCAATAAAATGGAATGCGTCGCAGCACAAGAATACAGTATTGTGAAAAACTATCATTATCTTTTAATAATGAGGAGTCTGAGTTAGGGCAGTAAATTAATGCAGACTGACCACTTATACCCTGGAATTAGCATAGACATGAATTAAAACTATGAGATTGTTATGGTTCTTTTTGAATTATACTGAAATAGGGAAAATCTATTTCTAGCTCTGTGATTTATTCATATTCATTATGATTAAATTTAAGGCACTGGCTGGATATTCATCTACATATAAAGATAAAATCATCTTAAGAATAGAATTATTTAAAAAAATAATTAAGATACAGAAACATGAGCAACTATTAATATGATATTTTATCCAAAATATGAAAGGCAACCACTTAACTTTGTAAATCCAATAAATGCTTTTTAGGTCCAAAATATAGGCAGAATATTCTTTTTTCAGATGCCAACTTTATGTTTAGAAAAGACCAAAATATCAAAAATAAAAACTCAAATCTGAAAAATCTTTTTATCTCCCAAAAGAGAAAACAGTAATTTCCAACTATATGTACATTTTACCTGCATTCCTCACCATTTAGTCCAAAAATGGGGAAAGATACTAATTTTTTATTTAATTGAAGCAAATAATATATAAAATTCCCTAGATTTTTAGTTATCAATATGCAGTGTCAATATATTATTTTTGGCTTTGAGGATGTCCCTGAGTGCAATTTTTTGCATTAAGTTTTCTTTTTCTCAAATGCTCACAAAAAGAATATCAATATTGAAACTCTGAAACCAATTCAATTTGTTTTAGTGTACATCTAGTATCAAAGAGGTTTTCTATTTAATATTTAAACACATTAATAAATATTTAAACAGCAAAGTACTTGTGTTGAATAAATTCTAGGTAAGATGGAAACTATTTTACTGTTCCTGTGTTACTAGCTAAGTTGGGGATTCTCAGCTATGAGGCTTCTTGATGTGTGCTTGTATGTGTTTGTATGTGTATGTGTGTAATCACTTTCAATCTATTCAGTGTAATTTCCAGATTAATTTTGGTCTAAGTTGATAAAAGAAAAAAACTAGTTGAAAGATTAAAATGAGTCTTTTTCAACTTTTGTTTAGCTATATGCTTTTGAACAAAATTTAAATTTCAAGAGAAAAGTAAAATCTTTTTCAAATCCACATTCTTGGCTATTGGTATACGTCTGCTTTTATTTTTCTTGGGTTTATCTTTAATAGATTAACATCTTGCCCTTAAGCATACAGTCTAGAGTCTTTAGAGAATAAATATTTGCAAACAAAAGCCTTTGCAATTTTGTTAACTGTCTTCGTTGTAAATATCAAAAGTGGAAATAATAAGGCTAAAAATTTTTTTAATATAATTTATTTTGGTATCACTAATCTACAATTACATGTGCAATATTATGGTTATTAAACTACCCCTTCATCAGGTCCCCCCCACCAACCCCATTACAGTCACTGTCCATCAGCGTAGTGAGATGCTATAGAATCACTACTTGTCTTCTCTGAGTTGTACAGCCCTCCCCATGCCCCTCCAACATTATGTCTGCTAATCGTAATGCCCCTTTTTCCCTCTTATCCCTCCCTTCCCGCCCATTTTCCCCAGTCCTTTTCCCTTTGGTAACTGTTAGTCCATTCTTGGGTTCTGTGAGTCTGCTGCTGTTTTGTTCCTTCAGTTTTTGCTTTGTTCTTATACTCCACAGATGAGTGAAATCATTTGATACTTGTCTTTCTCTGCCTGGCTTATTTCACTGAGCATAATACCCTCTAGCTCCATCCATGTTGTTGCAAATGGTAGGGTTTGTTTTCTTCTTATGGCTGAATAATATTCCATTGTGTATATGTACCACCTCTTCTTTATCCATTCATCTACTGATGGACACTTAGGTTGCTTCAATTTCTTGGCTATTGTAAATAGTGCTGCGATAAACATAGGGGTGCATATGTCTTTTTCAAATTGGGCTCCTGCATTCTTAGGGTAAATTCCTAGGAGTGGAATTCCTGGGTCAAATCGTATTTCTATTTTGAGTTTTTTGAGGAACCTCCATACTGCTTTCCACAATGGTTGAACTAATTTGCAGTTCCACCAGCAGTGTAGGAGGGTTCCCTTTTCTCCACATCCTCGCCAACATTTGTTGTTGTTTGTGTTTTGGATGTTGGCCATCCTCACTGGTGTGAGGTGATATCTCATTGTAGTTTTAATCTGCATTTCTCTGATGATTAGCGATGTGGAGCATCTTTTCATGTGCCTGTTGGCCATCTGAATTTCTTCTTTGGAGAAGTGTCTATTCATGTCCTCTGCCCATTTCTTAATTGGATTATTTGCTTTCTGTTTGTTAAGGTGCATGAGTTCTTTATATATTTGGATGTCAACCCTTTATCAGATACGTTTTTTATGAATATATTCTCCATACTGTAGGATGTCTTTTTGTTCTACTGATGGTGTCCTTTGCTGTACAGAAGCTTTTCAGCTTGATATAGTCCCACTTGTTCATTTTTGCTTTTGTTTCCCTTGCCCGGGGAGATATGTTCATGAAGAAGTTGCTCATGTTTATGTCCAAGAGATTTTTGCCTATGTTTTTTTCTAAGAGTTTTATCGTTTCATGACTTACATTCAAGTCTTTGATCCACCTTGAGTTTACCTTTGTGTATGGGGCTAGACAGAAGTCCAGTTTCATTCTCTTACATGTAGCTGTCCAGTTTTGCCAACACCAGCTGCTGAAGAGGCTGTCATCTCCCCATTGTATATCCAAGGCCCCTTTATCAAATATTATTTGACTGTATATGTGTGGGTTAATGTTTGGATTTTCTATTCTGTTCCACTGGTCTGTGATTACTGTGGCTTTGTAGTAGAGCTTGAAGTCAGGGAGCGTAATTCCCCCTGTTTTATTCCTCCTTCTCAGGATTGCTTTGGCTATTCGGGGTCTTTTGTGGTTCCATATGAATTTTAGAATTATTTGTTCCAGTTCATTGAAGAAAGCTGTTGGTAGTTTGATAGGGATTGCGTTGAATCTGTAGATTGCTTTAGGTAGTATAGAGAAGGCTAAAATTTTATAAGGGATGGTTATTTCCTAGATCCTGTATAGGACAGAGGTCCCAGGGTACTAGCCAGCCCCTTTAAGAGTTCTGTGTTTTAAATGACAAAAAAGTTTGCAAACTTAGATTGGTAGGTAAATTTGGGCTGGTAAATAAGGATAAAGAGAGTGCAGATTAGATAAGATCTTTTGAAATCCTGTTCTAGCACAGAACTGCCCCAAGAGAATACTGGAAGAGCCTAATGCACATAAAAGATTTTACCAGTGTCTTCAATCTATTGAAATGCTTTCAGATTTTATTTTTAGGGGCATGAAATGATCTCCAATATATATTTTTAAATAAAAATAAGCTAAGTGAAGAATAGAGTGTATGTGATTCTCTCTTTTTTTCTCTGGCTTCTATGTGCTCACATATGCACAAAGGATAAAAAGAACCTGTAAGAACAACTGCCCCATGAGGAAAACAAGAGGATTGGGTGAAATATGTGTTTCATCTGTATATCTTTTCAAATTGTAAAATTTGGATCTATAGGCATGTATTATTTATTTTTTTAAATCTGCAAAGATTGCTGGAACCAGTCCTACTGAATCAGGATCTCTGGGGTCTGGCCGAAGTATCTAAATTTAAACTATAATTCACATTTGATACTTCCTGCCTTCTCTTAGGGTATGTTCACTTGCGATTATAACTTTTATCCCCATCTAGAGAAGCACAGGTTGGGGATGAGGAAATCTTATGCTTCCTTCTGAAAAGGGTATTACAGAAGTATAATTGCCATTTTCCTATTACCTTACATTGTAATGAAGAAGGGATTTTTGAAATAAACGTCAACATAAGAGGACTATGGGGTTATTAAAATTTTGTATTTTGCAGGACGAAATGTCAATAAATGTCAGCAATATGATATCCCCACTAATTTTTTGAAGGCCCTAATAATGAATTGATTGAACCCTAGATACCTAAAGGGCAAACAGTGGAGTCCAAAGCTAAGACTATAGGCCTTGGGGATGTGTGGTTACCAGATATAGGAGAAGTAACATTACATTACAGGGGGGATCCCAATCTTAGGGTTATAGGTGTGGAAAAGTCCATAGTTCTGTGCCTTCTCATCTATCGAAACATCTCCAGCAGGATGCACTTACTGAGGTTATGCAGGACATCCATGTAGACCTGGGACCCCACCATTTTCTTCTTCTTACAACAGTGCTGCTGCAAGTCAGGCCCTTTCCAGCCTTCAGGCCACTAAGACCCCTAATCAGTATTTTGGGGGTATTCTCCAAAATCTCCCTGACCCAATATTGTCATACACCTTCAATATTGTCTTCTCATGCCATTGATCAACCCCTTTACTGGGTCCTCATGCAGGATAATCCAAGGTGTCCAGAAAGAATCTTCAAAGGCCCAGCTTCTCACAGCAGCATAGTGCACCTGCCAGAGAGGAAGTAGTGGATGATATCATCAAGAAGACAATGGGGGCAGTGCCCACCCACGTCCTCTCACATGGGAGCAAAATGGTAGCAGTCGACTGAGTCTTTCCTAGACTCTTTGGAATGTACAATTTTGAAAAATCACAGCCAAAAGTTTACAGTAGCCAAGATATACAGATATAGAAGCAACCTAAGTGTCTATCAATAGGTAAAGAAGATGTGGTATATACACAATGGAATATTTCTCAGCCATTAAAAAGAATGAAATCTTTCCATTTATGACAGCATAGATGGACCTGAGGTATTATGCTAAATAAATGAAATAAGTTCAGGCAAAAACAAACACTATATGATTTCACTTATATATGTAATCTAAAAAAATCAAACAAACACCAGAAACAGACTCATAAATACAGAATATAAACTAGCAGTTACTAAGGGGAGGGAGATGAGATAGGCAAGGGGGATTAAGAGGTACAAGCTTCCATTTATAAAATAAACAAGTCATAGGGATGAAAAGTACAGCATATGTATTATAGTCAATGATATGGTAATAACTTTGTATGGTGACAGTTGGTAACTGTACTTACCATGGTAAGCATTTTATAATGTATGTAATTGTCAAATCATTATGTTGTACATCTGAAACTAATATTATATGCCAACTACACTTCAGCTTTAAAAAAATCACAGAAGAAGGTATATCATTCTGGCAACAAAAGATAAATCTAGTACCTTTAGCTCTCATTAAGAGGACCAGAACCCTTTATGATAGTGTAAAAGTGATACACACTCAAAGGAAAGCATACATCAAATTTTGGATTTTGATCTTTCCCAGGGTAGTGATATTCAGTATGATACTCTCTCGTGTTGCTGGGTAACAGCAGCAATCCTGAGGGTAAACAACTAACACACTTACAACCATTCTGTACACATGCAGCCATTGTTTTTCACTTTTAGTACAGTATTCAATAAATTATGTGAGATACTCAACATTTTATTATAAAATAGGCTCTGTGTAAAGATTATTTTTCCCAACTGTAGGTTAATATAAATATTGTCATTGCATTTAAGGTAGGCTAGGCTAAGCTATTACATTTAGTTGTTTGGATTCATTAAATGTATTTTTGACTTAAAATATTTTCAATTTATGATGGGCTTACCAGGATGTAACCCCATCATAAGCCAAGGAAGATCTGTACAGTTAAGTTCTCTAATCAGTTGACTTTATATTAATCAAAAGGGAGATTATCCTGGGTGGGTCCAACCTAATCATATGAGTTCTGTTGATGAGGATTAGAGACTCTCTTTCCTGCTTGTTTGGAGAAGAAAACTGCTATGACTGCTACAGCTGCAAGGAATTATATTCTGTCAACAGCCATGTAAGCTTGGAAGAGGACCTTGAATCTAGATAAGCCCCAAGTCCTGGTGACTCTTTGATTGCAGCTGTGTGAGATCCTGAGCAGAAGGCCCAGGGAAGCTGTTGTGGACTTCTCTCTCATGGAAAAAGTAAGATAATAAAAATGAATTATTTTAAAGCCACTGGGTTTGTGGTACTTTATTGTGCAGCAAAGAAAACTAATACACAAGCCTGTGAAATATTATAAGTAACTCTCATAGCTTTGTATCATTATATTATGTTTTTACATTTCTATATTCTCATACTCTTCTTGAGAGCTGGTCTTTGCCTTGTTTCTCTACATGTCTCCCTTCACTTAACACTTAAAATTCCTTCAATATTCTTTGAATGGATAAATTAATGGATGAATTCCTTTTTGTAGTACCCTGGTTCCTTTTACGTTCAGTCCTTCTGCTGTGAAACTGCTCTCCCATTCCCAGTTTTATTCCTTCCTCTGATTGTTTCCATATGGAGAATAAGTTGTATCCATTAACTTGTCATGTTTTGGTTATAATTAGCAAGCATTAGCATTGCAAAGTCTAGTGAAAGTTTATTCCCTTGGGTTTCAGAGTCTATGTGAGCTACTCAGATTACTGTATTTTTCTTCATATTCAATCATAAAGACATCCTTCTTTTGGGATGCCATCACCTTTCACTTAACAATTGTTAGGACATTCTTAAGATGCATATCCCATTGAAATTGTCCAATTAGAAGTACAAGGTACAATTACATTACACATTCTATTACTTGAGAAAAACTGGACCAGTCATGGTGACAGAAATCAATTCTGCCTGTAAGAAAAAAATGTGTTGGAAATCTACTTGGCAGTTGACAGAATAAAAGGAAGGAGAGAGAAAGCTTGGAAAATGGGTAGGAACGGGGGTGGGGTAGTTAGAACTCCAGCTAAATAGATGACCTTCGAGCAGCCAGTGCAGCATGTTGCTACATTCTTGGATTGACACAGGACAAAACTCATGAATCCATCACCACCACCACTCTTCCACCCCACCACCAGCACTCCCACCACCAGAAAGAATTCTAAATTCTTTCTTTGCCCCATGAGATAAAAATTCACTGGGCTTGAGAGGAGCATCTGATTAGTAGAGTTCACTCTGCAGATCTGAGAGAGCAAGTATCTGGCATTTTTGGTTTGTGTGGTAGGTGAGGGGGCCCTACCTCTCACCAAGGCACAATAGCCAGTTGCCCAAACACAGGGTTCAGAGAGTAGGCTGCCTCCACCCGAAAACACCACCCATGATACATGCAGTACAAGGTGTTGACATTTTCCAGAAATAGGCTTAGTTTGATGGTATTATTGAAAGAAAACATACAGCAGATCTGAGTTTCAAGAAAGACTTGAAATAAGGGCAGAGAAATCTAGAACATCAGAGTAAAGTTATTTAACAGCCAAGTGTCTGGCCACTTTTGGCAAGTTACATAAGCAAGTTGAATAACATAATATGGTTCTGGAGACTTCCTGTCTTCCCAGATATTGCCATTCATATGTGCTTCTGTGGATAATTCCATGTAAGTGGAATGAGGATTCTGCATTGTTCAAGAAGCATGATTGCCATTCTTAAGCGTATTTTTTTCCATCAGTGTCCACCACTCACCAGCTTAACTGATGTAGAGACTTTGGCTGAAGAACTTCCTGCTCATCACATGCAGGTAATTGGTTTGAAAGAAACACAATAGATTCATGATCATTTACTCCAAGTTATTGTGAAGCAAAGGTAAAGGAGATGTGAAATTTTTAGTATCTTCATTCAGTAGTCTGGGACCTAAGGCCTGTGCTGTCAATTTCTGTTTCATTCTTTCTCCACCAAGGCCTACATCAAATGTCACCTTCTTAGTGAAATCTTTTTACTTTCTCAGACTGAGAGCATTTTTCTTTCTCTGACTTCCAGTAATTTCTATATAAATTTGCTTATTAACATCTCATATTTTGTTGTCTATGTTCTTGATTCTCCCAGTTGTGAACTGGGTCAGAGAAAAGACTGTCTTCTTTAGACAGAGTTCGGTCAAACCTATTTCCAGTTTATTCACTGCCTAGTATGCTATAACATTTCTGTAGCTGACACACCACCAGGTGTAAGGTTTTTGGGGGCAGAGATCATTTGTTTTCCCACCGTCTTTGTCCATGGTACTGAAATTCTAACGAGCCAATTGGGTGGGATCATTGGTTTGTCTTACGTGGACTTGCCATTAACAAGATGTATTCTAAACTCCCATTTATTTGGCAAATGTATCACAAATACAGTGAAATCATGTGTGTGTTTCTGGTGTTTGGAATTTATTCTAACGTGCCATGTGAAAAACAGTTAGCATTACATCACTAACTATTTGAAGACGGAAAAAATAAATTTGAGGATTGAGTGTGAACCCTTAATGTAAGAATGCATATCATCTTTATGTGTTATTGCTCTCCTTACCAAGATCTGCATAAGTGAGTGCTAGATGAATACTACAATGTGCCTTTGTGAATTCATTTTGAATAATGGCAAATGTGTCAGTGTTTGAATTGTTCTTCACCATTTTCAGAGTACTTGCAAATACTTCATCTTCAGTCCTTTCAACAAAACAGAAGGTGAAATCTTCTTGGCTTTGGTTTTTCATCCACACATTTCTAGGGCTCTGCTTTTCTACATGATCATTCTAAATAAGGGGCTAAACTAGCTTATGAACTGTACTTCGATAGAGAAGAAATTTTGATTCAAATTATTTCTACCTCAGTTACTCAAAGGATCATAGCAGTGATACATGATACCTGAGAAAATAAAAACCTGTCAGATCAGTTTTATTTCTAGTTCTTGCAAAATGCCTGATGACAAGGGAAGTCTACAGCAGTGGTTCTCAACATTTTTGGTCCTAGGATTGCCTTACTTTCTTAAAAATTTTTGAGGACCCCACTGAGGTTTTATCTATAGGTAATATCTATTACTCTTCACTGTATTAGAAGTTAAAACTGAGAAATTTCAAAATCTGTGTTTATTTATTATTTCATTAAAAAACAAGAAAACCATTGCATTTTAAAGTAAATATTTCTTTTATGAAAATAACCATATTTTCTAAGTCAAAAAAGATTAGTGAGGAAAATGGCACTGTTTTACATTTTTGCAGATCCCTATAAAGTCTGGTTTGGCAGAAGACAATGGAATTCTCTAATCCTCTCTGCATTTTGTCTGTTACCATGTATTGTTTGGGTTGAAGAACATGAGAAAATCTGATCTTACACTGATACATAGTTGGAAAAGAGAGCATCTTGCTGATGCCCTGAAAGGGTTTTGAGGTCCTCCAGGAATCCATCAAGCACTCTTAGAAAATGGCTGGTCTACAGTACAGGGAGTTTAAATGCAGGAGCTTTGAAATCAGAAAGACCTCCTACCTGGGTTCAAACTGATTTAATATGTTTTACTTAAACAATTAACTTACATAATTTACTTAAACAATAACCTTCCTCTGTGAAAAGAATATAATAATTTCCACTTCATGGGGTTGTTGTAAAGACTAAATTTTTTGAACTGTGAAGTGCTTAGTATGGGTCAGGGCACATAGTAAGTATACAAAAAATAGTGTCTGATTCTAATGCATCAGACTGTTCTCTGGATCTCCCTCAAAATAGAAGGCCTAGAATAGCCAACCCAACTCACCTGACAGTAAGGCCAGTCTTAGAGGGAAGATTCTGAAATTGAAACCAGTAGGATCTAATTTTAAAATATGCTATCCTATTTTCACTTATAAAGATTTGTTCCCTTAAGTACTCCCATACAATTATGGGTGTTTATAATATGACAGCCCAAACTGAAAGCTATGGTAGACTGAACAGAACCATTTTACTAATCTTCACGTAAAAATATTCCATGTGTTGTTCTTGATGAAAAACAGACTAAACTAATACACTGAGACAATAGTAGATTATTGTATACATAACTCATTTTATAAGATATTAGATGTACCAAATACATGAAACTTCTTCTGAAAGCCTGGAAAGTAGGAAAGATTTTTTAATTTATTTTTTATTTTTGTTTATAAATCCATTTCACTTAAACTTATGGAACACCCATTCAGTACTAACGTTATTGTGCAGAATCAAAAAATGAGTAGCATTTCTGCCCAATATTTATGCTTTTTTCTTTTGTTTCTACTTGCTAATAGCATCATTTGTCCAAAAATATTTCTGATTTGCCATATCTCTAGTATTTTTAAAAAGTAAAGATATATACATCTGAACTTTGTGTCTTTTCTTTTACCCAAGAGAGAACACAAATAACCACCAAGGGTTTAAAACTAGTGATAGAGTAGCTGCCTATGAGAACTAAAGAAGTTCTTTTGTACAGATTTGATATGAAACTGTTATAGAAATTCCAGTGGTACAGTCCCTTCCTAGGCTGTCAGATTGTACAAACTGACTTCACTCTACTTCTTTTCTTGTTTTCCTAGACTCAGAATATTCCATCCCAGATGACTAATTCTTCTTGGTACTCATCTAGTGATTTCAGCTTCTCAATTTATAGGTCACAAGGAAGGCCTAATAATAATAATAGCAAGAACTTGTTCACATTTATTATGTACTTATTTTGTGCCTTACAGTGTTCTAAATACTTTATGTGCACTTAGTCATTTCCTCATCAAAATAACCCTATATTATTATTCTCCTTTTATAGATGACAGAACTGAGCTAGAGAACATATGTCAATAAAGGTCATGTCAGAAAAACAGAATACTCTTTAAATATTTAAGTCAAGGGATATTTAATCCAAAGAATTATTTATATAGGTAATGGAAGAGCTGAGAAGCCAAACAGGGACAATGAGTTAAACCAATTTAGCAACAACAAGAAATCATTATGACTCTTAATTCTGAAGGATGATGGAAGGAGGCAAGATTTCCATAGCTTAGGGACTTGCTTTAACAAGAGGACCTTGAACCGGAGTATGCCAGTCTGCTGAGAGCTGGAACCACTGAAGAGGTATAGATCCAAGGAGGTGCCATCCAAGGGGAGAGAGAAAGAGAAAGAGAAATAGCCTAGCTCTCCCTTTCTCACACCCTCTAGTAACCCACCTATGCCTCTCACTGGACAAATCCATCCTGAAGCCAGCTCACCTAAGAGCATGGGACTTGCAGGGATAGTCCTTTCTGTGCCTCAGAACAAAGCAATAGAAGTAAAATTGGCAAGGATTATGCAGAAGGCATAAGTAACGTGCTCAAGATCACATCATGATATATATGTATATCATGTGCTCTGAATACAGGAGGTAGAGGTCTTGGGAAGTGATATTAGTCACTTTCTGATTATGTAGTTTTCTCTGTCCATATATGTCAGAGGATTATTTCAGGGAAATGTGTGCCTACCACCAAAGAAGGGGAAGGAAGGTAAGCAATGAGATAAAGTCTGGGAACCCTAAGCCATTTTCAGTGTTAGAGTATGCCTTGGGCATATTCAAAGGGGAGAAAGTGGTTCACGTAAGAAACTTCACTTGTGTGCTGGCTCTCAGTTGATAAGTGTATCTTTTTCTCCATGTAAACATTACTTTCAAAGTAGACCTTGCAAAGAAATAGTTCACATTAGATTAGATTCCTTTTTTCAATTCACAGAAATCTTTTCCCCAAAACGATTCCACTTGGAAATGTCAATATTAGCAGAAAATGTGTAGGTACTATCCTTTATATGTTAAGAATCTCTTACCAATCTATGGATACCCTATCACTGAATGATACCACTGTGACATCATAGAAACCTCTTTGAATGATTGCTTATGGTTCTGTTATTGGTGGAAATAAAATTATCCCAGGAAGTCAATACACCCGAATAAGGAAAATAATTCTGCTCTTCCTCGAAGTAGATTTAAGAATCACTCTTTGTAATGAAAATTGTTCAAATCTACACTATGAATTGAATATTTCTCTCTTATTCTCTTAGTTTTACCAATAGATTTGGCAACGTATTAGATGTTGGTGTCCAAAAATGTATTTTCAAACGTTTGTAAACAGAAATGAATAGTCAAGATCCAGTAGAATCCAGTTTCCTTGGTTCACATACAAGATGCAATGCCGAATACTGTTGGACCCATCATTTTGATCCAAAATAGCCAAATGGACTTTGGGTTAAAAACGAAATTTTAAATTTTATATGAAATCTATCACTTTGTTTACCTGAGCCTCAAGAATCCAGAGTAATGCAGTAATAGGTGTTAGTAAATACTATCCTGAGGATATATAATTCCAACAGCAATATATATTGAGTCTAACTCAACAGCAAAATTGACATTGGAACAAATCTTTAAAATAAGTTAGGAAATCTGGCAGTGGGTCTTATGTGAGAATTTATCTCAAATTCTCAAACTTCATTCTTTATTCATTTTAATTGTATGCTTCCTAAAAAAGAATGCTTATAATGAAATTTTCTTCTAAGAGTTCTACAAAACAACCATTAAGATTAAAAAAAAAGTAGGAAACCATCAGAAGTAATCTGGGAATGATTGATCAAAGTGGGCAAGTATGATTATCCTGTAAAGAGCTTTATCTCATGATTATCTATTAAGCAATGGTAAAATCATTTCTTTGTGGAACCAAAAAATTTAATTTGCAGGAATATTTATTGTCCAATTCTTAAAATTAAACTTGAGTATCTGGCAATATCTTTTATTAACCATAGTACTAGATTTTTATGTTAAATTTAACTTTTTTTTTTTTTTTTTTTAGGAGAGCAAGGCAGAGGCTTTTATTTAGAGAGAAAGCGAGAGGACAGAGCTCCTGGCTCAGGCCAGGAACCGACAAGAGAGCCCCCTAAATTTAACTTTCTTAAATTAAAATGTCATGAACCAGATAATTTTTTTTTAACATTTATAATATGGAGAAACATGAGGTTGATACATTGGAAAGAACTTTGATTTATAAAAGAGGAATAAGGAGCAGGACTATGCTTTCTTTGTCAAATCACCCTCTTTGGGTCTCTGTGTTCTCTAAAAAATTTGTGCATTCTATCAAAACTGTTGCATTATTCCTAAAATTGTGGGTTTCATCCATTTCACACCTTTTCAAATTCTAGCAAAGAACGTCTGTAAAATAAAAATTGTAATTTGTCAAAATCAAATGAAGAAATAAGTATGAAGACTAAAGAGAAAGATCTCAAAAGGTGGTTGAAGACATCTAAAGTGCAAAGATATTGTAAAGTGCACAATTTGTTTCAAAGTTTTAAGAGTAAACTGTCTTCCATGATAAATAAAACCAGATATTTCAATGATCATTTATTAAGCTTGTTTTTGTCATCAGATTAAAAATTATGCCCAGATTTGCATATGCATAAATTGTTTTTGCCACAACGTGCATGATGATTCCACACCTTTCACCACTGTACCCTCACCTCCTATCCCCGGATGAGCCCTCAAAACGATTTATTTTTGAGGCTGTAGATTGCTTTCTCAATGTTAAGTTTTCATTAACTATTTCCTTACAATAGTTCGCTAAGGGTGGTTAGTTGGTAATTGGTGACTGTGATATTAGAATTATGCACTGTTAGGCAAGGATACTTTTGGAATATTGTATAGGCCATATTTCAGTTACTATCAGATTTCGGGAAATAAACCTTATTTCTCCAGAGACTAGAAGTAACTGGCATTATGTTTGAATGAATGAAAAAGAGGGAGAATGTCAATATTCACTTATATAATGATTAGTTAAGGAGAAGAGTACATTCCAGCATAAGGACTTCTGACAGCCTTTTGCTTAAATCACACCTGAGTTTTCCCTTCGGCCAAGTTTATTGCTTGTAAAATTCCTAGAAAGGAAGAGAATCACAGACCTAGAAGGCAGATAGAGCTCGGGACCCAACGCAGTAGTGAGACGTTACGGGGATTGGAGGAAAATGCTTTGATTTGGAAGAGTTCGCAAAGCCAGCGATCCGAAAAGTCCCGGGCACAGGGGGGAATGCTGCCCAGCGGCCTCGGCCAAGAGCTTCGCGAAGCCAAGGGTAGGCGTCGCGCAACCTGCCGCAAGAGCACCTCCGCCCGGCCCGCGGGGCGCGCCCTCGCCCCACCTGAGAGCGCAGGGCCCGCGCGGGG
>JAVSCE010013813.1:0-10667 GCA_032199065.1 Smutsia gigantea | reverse complement strand
TTAACCATTATGCAATACTGCCACTCAATGAAATAAGACTCTATTAGCCATTCTCGAGCCTATTATTCTGGTGAGTAAACCCATGGCAATTCCTTTCCCATTCTGGAATACTATGTGTGTACTATACGTGTGTGTGTGTGTGTGTGTGAGAGAGAGAGAGAGAGAGAGAGAGAGAGAGTGATTGAGACAGGGAATAAACTTCTCTTCTGAGGCTTTCACTAGGCAAAAATGATTTTTGGAGGAACTATATACTGGAAAACACTCCTTCACAGGTCTTTTGTGCTCCTTTCTGTCTTGCTGAGTAGCCAAGATTTCAAGGTCTTGACTGCTCTGTTCTTGGGCCATTTCTCAGGAGTCTGTTGGCAGCAAGAAATATTGCTGGATGAGGTAATGTTTCCCTCTGGGACAAAGAACAAGCTTGCTTACTGTTTACTATAAAATGGCAAGTTTCCCAAGCTCAGTGCTCCTCTCCTCTAATGCAACCCATGGCTCTGCAATCAGCTCCCTGAGCCTCTACCTTGGACTTGGAAGGCAAGGGGAACTGATGCAAATAAACATGATGCTTATGCTACTTGCTGTGCTTTGAGTAATAAAGTCCTTTGTCTCTGACTCAGAAGTCTCTTGACTTCTGCCAGCATCCATGAAATAGTAATCAGCTAACTTGTTAGTTGTAAATAGGCTAAAATTAAACCCCAGGAATGTTCTTTATTGCAGAACAGTTCCTCTCATCCTGCAACACTTGGCCTCAATCATTCCACCAATAAGTATTGAGTACCTACTCTCTGCTACACTATGTGCTGGATGCTAGGCCACAATAGTGAGCAAAACTGTTCCTATTCCTTATACAGCTTACAATCTAAAGAGGGAGGGAGATATTAACCAAATAATCTCAAACAAAAATTATGGCTGTGATAAACGCTATAGAGTGGTAGATGATGGGAGATGTAGTAGCATCTGACTTAGCTAAGAAGGTCAAAGAAAGCTACCCTGATGAGGTGATACTTAAGCTCAGATATGAGTATGAATTCACTAGACAAAAAAGTAAGAGAATAGTGCTCTCAGCAGAAACAACGACATGTACAAAAGCTCTGTAGCAGCTGGAAATATGATGAATAAAGGGACTAGTGTGGCTGGAAAAGAGTGAGGGGATGTGTAATGCAAGATGTTGAATAAGGAAGCAGGGGCCAGACCAAGTAGGACCTTGTATGTCATATTAGAATATTGACTTTAATCTAAGAGCAGTGGGAAGCTATTGGAAGGCTTTAAATGAAAGGAGGGATGAGATCAGTTTGCCTTTGGAAAGGATCATTTTGACTCTAGGGTTCCAAACATTCAGAAGGCCTTACTAAAGCCTCATAATAATAAATTATCATACATATTCTCCAATATCTTCTAACATGACCGCTCTTAGTTACAACAAGGAAACATTCTTTTATATTATCTTAGTTTAGGTCTGCCAAGGAGAAGACATCAAGATGAAATAGAAGTGCAGGAGATTTATTGGGGAGGAAGTGGGAGAAGGGAGAGCCTTGAGACCATGTTGAAAGTCAGACACCTGTGGAAGGAAGGAGGGAAAGAAGGAGGTTAGGATATGAGAGTCTCAGACTGCAGTGCAGTTCCAAGAAAGGTTTGGCCAGGCCAGTGGAATCCCACACCTCACCAAGATGTGCCTGAGTTAGTAATATCCTGTATGTTTAGTCACTGGCTAAGAGAAGCCTGCAGGATGTGTGGCCTCAGTGCAAATGTGCTGATTGACCCAGAAGGGACAGCAGCTTAAGGCTGTCAGTCAGTTATGCCCCTGCAGCAGGAGATAGGAACAGCATGTTTTCATGGCTGCCACACACAGATTAAGCAAAAATTTGAGCATCTAACAGGTGCATAGCTCTATTCTAGGCTAGGGATGCAAAGATGAGTAACACATGTCCCCTGCCAGCTAGGTGTTCAAAATCTAGCAGCCAGTAATAACTGTTATCCTACCTGCTCTGCATTCCATGTGCCAGCCAGAGTTTGAAAAGCAGCACAAGCTTTTTTCTAATACCCTATACTTCACTGACTTTTTAGAATGTTCATTCTTCCGTTAAAAGACAGCATGAAAAGGAAACTCTGTCTTTCCCACCCTAAGTTTTGGCAGGAGCTCTTCAAAGGTCACTGCTGCCCAGAAAGCTTAGCCATCTTTGTTCTTTCCACTGAGGTCTTTTCAGCCCCAGTTCCGTCTTTGAGACAAGTTAACACAATGCACTGGATGACAGTTCTCCTGACATACAGACAACAGGGAGAATATTGAAATAAGGTGGAAAGGTAGGAGACCGCTGTAATGGGGAAGGTCCTATTAAAAAGCATATGTCTATTCTATATCCAGCTAAATCCCTCTTGGCACAGAGTACAGGACTTAATGATTACTCAAAGCCAAAGGAAATGGGTAGTCTTATTTCAGATATGTGAGTACAAAATGGGAAATTGGGCAAAGTAGTCAGAAAAAATCAATTAATTGTGATTTGCATTTGAAAATATTCATAGACTCATTTTTTAAGGCTGAAAAGGACTTTGGAAATCACCTAGTTCAACTAAGGGTAAGGAAGGGTAAATGGCTTGCTTGCAGTCACACAGGTATGGCAGAAATGGGGCATGAACGTAGATATCCTGATGCCAGTATTCTTTCCAATTTGGTAATCACAACCTAGGGTCTAAGGTCAGTCCATGGTGGAGTTGCATGGGGGCTCACAATTCCCTAAAACTCTAAGCAAAGTTATGTGTGTATGTGCATATGTGTGTTTATCAGATTTTCATTGGGAACCATGGATATAGTGGTTTACGTAAGGATGGTTAAAGAACAATGAGGTGGGAGGGTAGCAATGATTAAGACATCTGACAGCTACAATTGCTTTTTGGAAGTCACTGATGGATGCTGGGCTGAAAGGGACAAGAAAGACCAACATAGGGAGGACTGTTTAAGTGCCTGTACAATGATAAAAAAGAATAATTTTGATTTTTCCCTTAGGAGATAAAATATTAGATGAACGTCTAAGTGGGATGAGAGGTACAGACTGTATATCCACCAGAGTAAAAACATTAAAACCACATATGATACTAAAGTAAAAATTTTATATCATAAAAATAAATGTAATTTTGTGGTGGAAGAGCATGGATAAATAAGTGATAAATAGATGAGGAGATTGAGAGGTGAGTGAGAAGCTTCTCCTTGATCAGACAGGATGGCAAGAGTAAGCTGGCCCAGCTTTATTCACATTATTATGAAGGTAAGGAAGTTGGTTAACAATTTCATCCGACATTTCCTACTTGAATTTGTAGAAGGTACCCCTGAATAGCCCACAGTGCATAGACTCTCTGGAAGGGAGGAATTGCAAAGTGACAGTGACTTTGGGAGAGGACTAGGGTAGGCTGAATAATGTTCCTGCCAAAATGTCCACATCTGAATACTTGGAATTTCTGAATATTACCTTATGTGGCAAAGACTTTGCAGATGTGATCAAGTTAAGGATTTTGAGATGGGGAGATTATCTTAAATTATCTGGGTAGATCATAAAGGCAAACATAAGTGTCCTTAGGGAAGAAGATTTGATGAAACATAGAAGAGGAGAAGGCAGTGTGGCCATGGAAGTAGAGATTAGAGTGATGTAGCCACAAGCCAAGGGGTGCTGGCAAGTCACCAGAAGCTGGAAGAGCAAGGGAACAGATTCTCCCCTAAACCCTCTGAAAGGAGCACAGACCTGGTGATACCTTGATTTGGGCCCAGTGATACTGATTTTGGACTTCTGGCCTCCAGAACTATGACAGAATAAATTTCTGTTTGTTTAAAGCCACCAAATTTGTGTTAATTTGTTAAAGCAGCCATAGGAAATTAATACAGGGTCAAATCCTACATTCCAAAAATTGGAAATATTCAGATCAATCACTTTAATTCCACAATCATTTACAGGCACAGAAGCTTTCTGTGGTTTTGGTGAAAAGGAGCAAATAAACAAAAAATACCATACAAGATTCATTCGTTCAACCTAGTGCTGTAGCCAGGCTACACCAATCATGTAACCATATTGCAATATAAAGGGGGAGCAAAAATTTTTAAAAATCGGTTTTAAAAGGACAATGCAGAAGTTACAGAGCAAAGAAAGTGACTTGTCATTCAGTCAGTCATGCCAGTTTAGGGATTACCAGCTGTCAAATATTAGAAGGAGATTATACGCCACATGGAAAAAAGGGGGCAAAAGAAATGGTAATGCTAACAATACCTATCACATGTAATTTTCAAAGCATTTTCAATAGCATTATAATAGCAATCACTCATTGACTACTATGTGCCGGATGCTTTACATTCATTATCTCATTTAATCCACACAAAACTATCAAGATGAGTATTATAGTACCCACTTTACAAAAAATGAACAATTAAGGAACAGGTCACAGTGCAGAACCAGGATACAGAAACTGTTTGCCTCCAAAACCAACTGTCTTTCTATTGTACTATCCTGCTTTATTGCACCATTAAATCCTCACACATACTCTGTAAAGTGGACTATGAACTCCATGAAGGTAGTCTCTTGAGTATCTGTCTTATTCACGACTGTATCTTTGATCAATAAATATTTGTTAAATGAATGAATGGGACAGATGAGGCCTAGAGAAATTAAGCAATCTATCCAAAATCACACAGCCACTATTTGACAGAGCCAAGTTCTCTAATTCCAAATCCTATGCACTGAATAAAATCCTATGGCAGGCTGAGCTATGTGTATCTTGAATGAGGATTAAGGGGGTTGGGAGATGGTAAAGGACAAACAGGTGAAATAACAGAAGAATTTTCTTATATAAATGCTGAGAAAGTGAAAAATCTAAAGACCATGACTGGAAAAGGTGAATTTGGAGCAGTCAGGAAGAAGGATGTGAATTGAAGATGATTCAGTAAATCATTGCTAGATCGGAAAAGGTCTAGATAGAGATCAAAGTAAATTATATTCAGGGGAATAGAGCCAGCCCCCAAATACCATGCCAATAGTCACAGGGCATGTGGGTATATGCCAATGGCAGCTTTGCCTGTTAATTGAAGCAGAATAAATGATTCCATGTGGTGAAGGATTTCTAAGCCAAATCAGCAGACATTCTGCTTGCCTGAAGCTGAACTATCTGCCAAACTCTCCGAAAGTACTGGCTGGACACCCAGATTGGAAATGAGAAGCTGAAGAATAATGAGAAGGACTGTGGTAGGAGGTGGGAGGTTAGAGGACAGACTCACGCAGTCTGAAGCCTGACTGATTGCCCTTTGCCGGTTCAGTCCCCTTGTTCCCTCATCCTTTCTAAGGAAATGAAAAAGTTTTTACAGAACACTCAGTTTAGACACCAAACCAGAGGCTCTCCAGGTAATATGGACAAGAAAAAGGGTATACGCCTCTATGATTTCAATAAGTGCCTGTAAGTTTCCAAAAGGAAGGATTCAGGTTTAGGCTGATATTCCTAACTACTCCTATGTTTACCTAGGGGCAAAGACCTTCCCTTGGTGTCAACTCAGAGATGTGAAGCAGCAGGACAACAGATGATGTCAGTTCCAGCACATAACCCTGTTAAATATAGGAATTAAACTATATTACTTCATGATGGATTTCAGAATCATATGAACTTGCTTCCCCACACCAGGCAGAGTGCCTGCCCCTTGGTAGAAGTTCAAAATGTTGAAGAAAAAGGGAAACTGATAGTAAGTGTATCTTTAGGCACTTAGAGCAAAATGAATCTAAAAATCTGTTTTCATAGGAAGCTTTAGGTCTACACTGTCAGGATTTAAGAGTGGGACAAAAATGAGACATATTCTTTCCAAGGAAATAGGAAGCAATAAAATAGAGATAGTACTTATCAATTTTAAAGTACTCATTAAGTGTCAGGTGTTATATCTTCTTTAATCCACATCATAACCTTGGAGGAAACTGAAGCTTGGTGAGGTTAAGTCACTTCCGCAGAGACATAGCTGGCATGTGACAGAGATTTAATCTGGGATTTAATCCAGACTTGTCTGACTCTAAAGCCTGTGTTTGCTCTTTTCACTACACTTTCTCAGGGAGGGTGAAAAAGTCATTATTGTCTATAGAGCAATTCCTGCAACCTTTCTCTGTATTATTGCTAAGCTACAAAATTAAAGATAGTCACTTTCATGTCAGGCAGGACCTAGCCAAGCGGAGAGAGGTGATGTCTCAGAAATTCCAGGTATAAATTCTGTATCCTATACCCCTCGCTACATATTCCATGTTGCACTATAAATCTGAAACTCAAACTCAGGAAATTCTGCACTGGTTAAACAAAACCAAAGAAAATCCACACACACCCCTTCTCAGAAACCCTAGAAATTAGGCGTCTATAAGATGAAGATTTCTAATGGAAATAGGGTTTCTGCCTGGCTCATTTCCACAGAATTTACAATGAGAAAGCCAAGGCTGGGATTTATCCTCAGTTCCTGGGCAAGGGCCAGGAAAACAGAGCCAGATAGACAGGCCATAGTTGTGAGGCTCCATACTAAAAAAGACACCAAAGTGGGGTACCCAGTAACAGGAAGGTGGGATGGACTCAGTGATATGGGTCTAGATTTAAAAGCACAATTATTTGTAAGTGACTTGTAAAGGCACTACTTGATTCCCCAGCAAATCTGAAGTTGCATTGGAAATTTCAGAGTGAGGATAAGAAAAGAACTAAAAAGCCAAGCTTAAGGAGATGGAGTAAATTATCCGGGGAGCCCAGGAATTGCTGAGATCACATTAGAACGATTGAGAGGGTATGAGTGAGAAATGTCTTGGATCTGAGATAAAGGATAGGATCCCACACAATGGGGACCGGCTCTCAAAGCCAGCGAGATGTTTAGGCATTAAGCTACAGGAGGAATTCCATTTCTGAAGGAGAAAATGTTGGAAAGAGAAGAAGGTTCTTTCTGTAAAAAGAGGTCCCTGAAGAATATAGTAGTAACTCAATAAAGGGGGGGGGGGGTGAGGCTTAAACGTGTGTATGCGTGTGCATCTGTTCATATGTGTGTAGCCCAGAAGGAAACTCCCCAAAAGGAAATGCATGTGAGGGCTCTGCGCCAGGAAAAGAGATCCAGAGGACTGTGGGAGAAGGCTCCCTTACAGAGGGTGTCCCGCAGGAGGCCAGACCCCGCAGACTCACCTCGGCCATAGCCCTGCGTGTGCTTGGCGAAGCTCCTCACTACGGCCTCCACTGCCTCCCGAAGCACCGCGGGGCTGCCGGTGGCGCCGGGGGGCAGCGGCAGCCCTTGGGTCCCTGACAGGAGCAGGGGCGGCGGGGGTGGTGCGGGCGGCGGCGGGGCCGGCGGGGGCCCCGCTGGGGGTGTGGCGGTGGCAGCCGCGGCCCCAGTAACTCCAGGCCGAAGCGCTCGCAGAGTGCCCCTCCCGCTGATGCCCACTCCAGGCTGCAGCCGCTGCGCTCGCATGGTCTCCATCCTGGGCGCCAGTGAAGTAGCAGCCCGACGCCTGCCAGCCTGGCGAGCTAACGGTCCCAGCCACCCCCGCCTGCTAGCTCTCAGGGACAGAAGGCGTTGCCGGAGCCCAGCTGTCAGTCAAGCGGGGGCGGGGACAAGCGGGGTTTATGCCAATCACCAGAGAAGGGGCGGGAGCTGGCAGGCTCCAGCTCTGCCATAGGCAAATTACTGAGGAGGGCGGAGGTTCTGAGCAACCAATTGAGAAGAGAAAAAGCTTGACCCTCTGTGAGGGAGAAGAAGCTTACTTGGACGAGTGTTTGGGAGTCCCGTGGGGAGTGCTAGAAAGCGGGCCAGATCCCTGGGGTGAGACTTGGGGGGGGAAGGAGGCCTAGATCAAAGCTGGAGAAGATTGTAGACAGAGTGAAAGGATTCTTAGAGATCATTTGCACGACTACTTCATTTTATAAATGTAGATGAGGAAATGGCGCAGAGAAGTTATGAGACTTCCCCAAGATCACATGCAGTTGGAGGTGAAACTAAAGCAAAGAAAGATACTAACATTTAATGAGCATATGCCTATTATGCGTTAGACACATGCAGTGTACTCTAGTGCATTGTCTTATTTAGTAATCACAATGACTAACTATATTTTATTATTTTACAGATAAGGAAATTGACACAGACAGCTAAACTGCCCAAAATTAAATAACTAGTAGATGGCAAAACAGGGTGGGGGATTTCATACATAGGTCTCTGATTCCCAATATTTTTATCTTTCCATTATGCCACATCGGGTAATTTTCTGATTTAATCTATTCTAAATTGGGTGAGGGAGTAAGAAAGAGTAGAATGGGCTGTTTCCCTTACCTCCCATTCGAATGAGGAAGATTTAGAATATATGCAGAAAACCAGCAAACTGAGAGGTCCAGAAAGCAGATTAAGACAGATACTCTTGTTTATATAGAACCAGTCAGGCTGGGTTCCTCTGATTACTCTTATACACATACACATGCTCTACACAGCCTTGTTGGTTGACCATCATGCCATTTTTACCTAGGTAAGGTATAGTAACTACTCGTCTCTCTTTTTCCAAATTTCTCTACCCACCCTATAGTGGCTCAGAAATCAAGGATGGGGTGAACAAGAAGTCAGAAATAGAAGGAAATTCATGAAGTGCACCTGGGAACATGAAAGTTAGACACACACACACACACACACACACACACACACACACACACACACACCCAGGGGGAAACCTGTGAGTGATCAAGAAATAGGAAGCTTGAAAAAAGGACAGTTAATCTACTGGGATATATCTGCTGATGATGGAGGGAGGGACTATGTAGAAATCTTAAGGTAAAGAATTTGAAGGTGGACATAGGGGAGATTGGGGAAATGAAACCCTGGCAAATATGTAAAACCTCCAGGACACAGGACGCTTCCTTTTCTTCTACAATCACAGTTGGTCACTTGGACTCCTGGAAAGAAGGTGGATGGAACCTCTAAATATCCCCTAGATTATTATAGCTATAATTAACATGACCCTCCCTTCCCATTACTCATTCCCCACATCCCCAGGGAGAAGTGAAAAAACAGAGACTTCTAACACATTTATTTTATAAGTGGAGACAAGAGTGATTTATGGTTACTCCCCACTCCTACCTGTGGGGGTGTTCATAAGCTCAGACAGACAGAAGAGCAGCTTAGAGCCCATGACCCACCCACTGAAAAAATTAGACAACCCATTGTATTGGTTGGGGGAATAGAGTGGGAATAAAAAGCAGGAAGTTGAGAAGTAAAGCTCAGACCATGAAAGGCAGCAGCATAAGTGAGGCTGGGGATTGCTGCAAGAAACCCCCAAGGAGAGTGAAGATTTCCTGAACAGTGGTTAGGGCTGGAAGCAGGGTGTGGACAAGGAGCCAGGCATGGTGAGAGAAGCAAGACCTGCAAGGCGTGGGATATTCATAAAGAGGATAGAGTGTGCAAAATTATAAGCGGCCTGTGCTGCAGGGCATACATGGGAAGCAAGGGATTGCTTCTACAAAAGTCCAAAGAGATTGGAGACTATCCCTAGGTAAGGGCTACCTACTGCTTCTGGACAAAAGCGAGTGAGTTTGGGACCCACTTGGGGCCCTAGCGCAAGTGGTCCTGTGTGTGCCTTGCCTGTGGGTACACGAGTAACTCCCATATGCATGTGAAGTGACCAGGACATGAATGCATGTGTCTATATGCCCCGTAAATAGACACTTACCCTTCCGTGCAAATAAAAGTACTGTGCTTGTGGACACGTTTACCCATGTGTGCATGCACAGTGTCCATGAACACATGCAAGTCACCCAGCGTCCGTGGTGTGTGTGTGAGCTGGTTCTCCCACCTGCCCCGTCAAGGTCCTCATCCCCACCCTCCTTGGCTCCTCTCACTCCTCTCAGCGCCCTGGCTCCCCTGGCCCGCCTAAACTCTGGAAGCCCCCTAGCAGGCGGATCTGCTCAGTCTGCATGGAGTGGCGCCTCACCAACTTGCGCTTGGTCCTAGGAGAGCCTGGCGCCCCGGCCTGGGGAGGAGCGGGCAACGAAGGCGCCCGACATCCAGGTTGAGGACGAATGTCGGGGATGGGGGGGTGGGGGCTGACGTTGAGAGGGGGCAGGAAACCAGGCCGCGTTTGCGCTATGTGGTCCAGGAGCAACGTCCCGGAGCCCCTTCGCTCCAGCAGTCCCGGACTACGCCTCCGTCCACTCAGCGGAGACACAGCCCCAGGGAGACTCTCCTGAGACTGGCGCGGGGAGGCAGCCGAGCCGGCTGGAGGGAGGGTCAGCGGGGAGGCGCTGTACCGACGGCGCTCCGAGGACAGGCGGCTGCATTCCGGCGAGTCAGGGCAAATATTCCCGGGGCTGTCTAGCTCCACTGGCTCAATACGGCTCAGTTTCTGCCTCAGCCCTGAAGGAGGACAAGTCTCCTGAGCTTCCGGCGCTGTGTTTCGGCGAGAGAGAGGACCCCCACCCGTCACTTTCTCCGCCCACGGGGGCGGGTCCTCTGGGCCTTCAGTGCTGTGACGTCTGGAAAGACGGGGTCGACCGGTCAGGGTCAGGCCGTTGAATTCCACAGCCAGACGCTCGATCCCCGGCCTCCCTTCCGCGGGCGGGACCGGTTGAGGAGGGGCCACTAGGCCCCAGGGCTCAGAGTTGAGCCTTTTGAGTGGTTTTGGAGGGTGACGGGGTGGTTTGGGGAGAGGCTCAGAAGGGGA
>JAVSCE010013812.1:0-124619 GCA_032199065.1 Smutsia gigantea | reverse complement strand
CTATTTCAGTTCTGTTTGTTTATTCATTTATTTTTCTGTTAGAATCCACATGTAAATGACATTATGTGGTATTCATCTTTCTTTCACTTATTTCAGTTATTTCACCTGTAGGTCCATCCATGTTGTCACAATGGCAAGATTTCATTCTTTTCATGGCTGTATAGTAATAGTCCACTCTGTGTATAACCACATCTTGTTTATTCATTCATCTCTTGATGGACATTTTGTTTTTGGTGGGATCTATGTTCACTGATTTTACCACAGTGAATAAAAATGTAAATTCTCCAGTAAAAACACTAAACGAGACAGTAACAATGCACGCATTACAAAATTTGTTTTCAATGGACTTTTTAAAAATCCTGCATCAGTATAGTTCCATATGAAATACGGAAATAATTCTACGCTTTCCTCAAGGCTTTCCCTATCTAAACATATCCTTATCAATATTGCAGTTTAGCATGAAGAAATGTGTCCAATCAAATGCTTAATCATTTACATTTTGCTATTTTGAAAGGCACCAACAATGATTCCTGTATATGAGGAAAGAAAAATATTTTGATATGTTGCAAAAATCTGTCTACAAGCTCCGGAGTAGACATGAGCTCTAATCCAGGTCTGCCATTTACTGTGAGAGAAACTCTAGGTGAGCACATTGCATTTCTGCTCCTTTTTATCTACATGTATAGATTAAATAAAGCATTATTTAAATTGACTCTATCCAATTTCTTCTTGGGCGAGCAATACACTGCGTTTGTAAAACAAAATGCCTTTTTTCCTCATTTGTGTGTGTGTGTGTGTGTGTGTGTGTGTGTGTGTGTGTGTTGGTGGGTGTCCCCTGGGAGTGCTTCCCAGAGGAGTATGGGGTCTTCAAAGATGAAGCTGGAAGGGCTGTGCAAGGGGGCGGGTAGCTGGCATGAGCAAGGCTTGGGAGTGGGATGGAGGATAATGTGTGCTGTGGGTGGGGGAGCCTGGCCCGGCTGTGGCTTACGTGCCAGGGAGACCAGCCTAGAGGAAAGGGCCCTGTGAAGCTGGGCCACGCAGTGGTTCTTTTTCTTTTTTTGAATTATTTTATTGAGTGGTAAAATATACACCACACAGATTTTGCTATTTTGACCATTTTTAAGGGTATAGTTCAGTGGCATTAATTACATTCACATCGTTGTGCAACTATCACTATGCATCATTACTATTTCAAAACCCTTTCATCATCCCAAATAGAAACCCTGTTCCCATTAAATAACATCTCCCCATCCCCTACCCCTCAGACTCTAGTCACTCTATAATCTACTTTTGTCTCTATGAATAAGCAACATGGCTTAATAAATCTTTGGTATAACTTTGTAGACAGTAGGAAACAAGTTTTAGAACAAGATAAGGAGGTAAATAAATAAATAAATAAATAAATATATATATATATATATATATATATAACTCTGAGTTATAAATACACATATAACTCTGCTTTAGAAATAAATAGCCAGGCGAGCTATGGAATAAAAGGAGCAGAGACTCAAAGAGGAAGAAGGAGGAGGGAGTAGCCTTCAAGCTTGTTATTGCGGTTACAACACTAGCATTGTGAAAAGTGATATTTTATGTATGTATTAGACTTCAACTGTTTACTTTCTGGAATGTGATCCCATAAATGCCCTATGTTAGCTAGTCTCCTTTGTTTAATATATATGCACATCTGTGTGGATCATTGTGTGTGATATTCAAAATGGGGCCAAGTTCCATGGCTTGTTTGGTTTGAAGCTGAGTAACAGAAATGGACAAAGCTATTGAGAAAAAAATCAGGACAGCCAAAAAAAAAAAAAAAAGAATTTCAGGAGATCCAAAAGTATATTTAGAATCAAATAGGTCCAGGAAAGGGCAAAAGAAAACTCTTAACAATTATATGGGATACAATGAATTCTGAAGTCTGGGAGACACATAAACATGTGAATAATAATACTAAAAATGCAATAATGAGATGGTATCTATGAAACTTAAGGCAACTAGCACAACCTAATTATTATTACTAGCATATTCTAGTAAATGTTCACTACCTCCTGTCTTATTTCTTACCTTTCTTTTTATGACAATTAACCAGTGAACAAAGTAAATACGTTCTGCTTCATGCATGTGAAGACAGGAAGCCAGCCATGCATGCGGAAGCGCCACCGGCTTCTGGCGGCAGGCGCTCCTGGGTGCTGCTGGTTGGTTTGCGCAGCTCTATTTGCTCATCCTCAGACCTGTTTCTCTCTCTTCTGTGAAACTGCTCTTTTTTTCACCTTCAATCATTTGTCTTTAATGGAGGGTGTCCCATCACAAATCCTCCAATGGCTTTGTCATGGAGAAAACTTTTCTTGCGACATAGTCCCCTTGTGGAAATGGTTTGTGACTTGTTTACTTTTGTCCTGTGCTGCTGCAACTTAAAAATTGTCTGAAATGAAAGCATGTGCCATATGTATTAGAAAAAATTTAACCTCAAACTCTAAACTCATAAATTAGGAATACTTTTTGGCAATATTCCTGCTTATTCTTTATGGGCTTGACCTATCTGATGGCTGATTTTTAGGTGAGTATTTTTAAGACTTGGAATTTTGAGTAAAACAGACATTAGCAATATTCCTCATGGTTCATAAAATACTAATATATTTAAATTTGGGGGACCACGCTGCCCCTTGAAATGGGAATCAGAACTTGAAAGCCATGGTTCTCCATGCCAAGCCAACTTGGTGGTACCCCACTGACTGGAGTCTTAAAATTGTCTCAGAGACAATTTCAAAGACCTGAACTTGATTTTTGTCCTCTCCAGAACAATTTCCTAGTCTCAAGATTTAAGTAGTCAGTCATAATATAAATTAGCCACAAGGATAAAAGTGCAACATGGACAATAGTGTCAAAAGTTCTGTAACATCTTCCTTTGTTGACAGATGGTAACTACACTAGTTGGGGTGAGGATTTAATGTGTGTAATGTTGAATCACTATGTTGTGATTGAAACCAATATAATATTGTATTATCAACTATACTTCAATAACAAAGTACAATAAAATATTTGAGTAGTAATATCAGTCTGAAATAGTAATATTAGGTAACTTAAAAACAGGAATTATGAGAAATCATGGCTAAGCTGAAGTAATTAGTGGGATTGGTGATGGCTCAGGCTTAGAAAGTTGTCAGGACCCTAGGGAATCCAGCTCTAGCAAAAGGAGCATCTGGGACAGGGCGCAGGGTCTTCGCTGCCCTCCTGGCACCTAACGGCGATTTCGGCTCCTCCCTGAATGCTCAGCACCTCTGAGAGCACAAGGAATTCCAAAGAATCCAAGTCTAGGATGAAAAGTCTGTCCTAGCGTTTTCATTTGGTCCAGTTTCAGTTACGTGTCCATGCCCTTGGTGCCAGGTTTCAAGGAAACAAGAGTTTTTTCTGTGTTTATGTTGATGTCTAGAATTCAGAGAACCACCCCTTCATCTACTGAACCATATATCCTTTCAGATTTTTCAGTAAGTCATGGTGTTCTAATACCAAAGAGAATGAAGCAAATACCCTCCATTACTCACCCTTTTTAATGAAAATTCACCTACATAAATACTCCCACAACAACCATGCTCCATAAATTTTTTCCAGCTAACTTCATGGTAACTTCCTTCCTCCATCTGCCCAGGTGGTTATAAGTAACTCTGTAACCAGGCCTAGGCTCTCAGAGTGACGTCCATTGTTAACCTATTTGCATTATTATCTTATCTCAAATCCTAGAAACACTGGGGAAGGGAGATGAGAGAATATTATCAGAATCAGGGGACACTCTTTTCCCCTTGGGTCTCATGTTCCTCTTGTTATCCAGTTCCCAGGACATTCGGACCTGACTCCCCTGGCTTTTCTTCTTCCCACCTCCTCTTCCAGAACCCTTCGCAGACGTCAGCAGCACTGTCCAAGCTCAATTTACTTTTAAGAGTTTGATTCTAGTTTCCCTGTCAGTATGGAAATGGATCTAGGCAACTTTAAGGATACACACCCAGTAAGGAGGGGACCATCGTTTCCTGTGAGCCCTGTGCCCAGTCTTACTATACAAAATGCAGAGACCAATATTCAGTCCTTTTATTAAAACGTCATTGTTTGTATCTGTCTTCTTCTAGTTTTGGAAAATTAAAATGCTTGTTGTAGTTGATGCTAAGATATGATGCTCCTTTAGACCAAAAGTGATCATTCTGTCAGCTGCTAACCACTCAGGGCCAAGTGCCCCCCAGAGGTCATCCCAGGCTAAAGACGGTCACCTTGCCAAAGGTCACTAGTCCTCCCCAGAGGCAGCCTCATCCACAGGTGGGTCTACTTGAAGAGAACAGAGGCTCAGTGGCCGTATTTCAGTTTCTGACCTTAACGCAACTCTGCGTGCCGTGCCATGCCCACACAGGGTGAGCTGGAGTCTTCGTGGTGACAGTAGCGCTGCTCAGCTTCTGGGCACCCTTGCTCGCCTTTCTTCCCAGGTGAGGCTCCCGAGAGCACCGGTGAGCTCACCTCCAGCGTGGGTCCATCTCAAGCCCAAAAGCAACCTGGGATCATAACAGAAAAAGTGATCAACTTTTTCTATAAATACAAAATTATGTAAAGCTTATGTATTCATCCATTGAGTAGATCATTTTATTATTATTGATATTATAGTATTTTAATGACAATGGTGAATTCCATTAAATTTTAAGAAGAAAATTACACTTGTCTTAAATTTTGTAGGAATGGAAAAAGAAGAAACACTTCCTGACTTATTTTATGAAGGCAACATGCTCTTGATATTTATGCTTGATAATTACGCCTTAGGAAAGGGAAATTATAGGCCAATATTTGTCACAAGTGCAGATGCAAACATCATAAACAATAAAATGGAATACGTCACAATCATACTGAGGTTATTCTGGAAATTACATTTTTATGATTTTCTACTATATACCTTATATACAGAGATGAGATGTTGTATGCACCAAATTGCATGAATAATACAAACTTAGAAGCATTAATTGACATATCCAAAAAGTTGAAACAACCAAATGCCATCAATAAAAGAAAGGATGAGTAAGATGGGGTTTATCTACCATGGAATAGCATGCCTCATTGAAGATAAACAACTATAACTATGCAAAACAACATGAATGAATGGCACAAAATACTTTTGGGTGGACAAAGCCAGACTCCAAAGTGTATGTACTTCATGAGTCCTTATTTTTGTAAAGTTGGAAGAGAGACTCACTTAATCTATGGGCATACCAGTTAAGAAAACAGTGCCTTTGAGAAGCGGGGAGGAGGTAATAACTGAGAGGTGGTTACACTGAAAACAAAATAAAGAGAAGTCTCTGCTCAGGGTGATTATCATCTAGTTGAGGTTGACAGACAGTCAACAAGGAAATAAAATATACACTACCCCTTAGTGATAAGGACAATGGAAGAAAAAAATCATGTAACTGGGGAGATAGAAAGTGTCAGGCTGGAAGGAGAGTGTGAGGGGTGTGCAAGTTGTTTACTTTAAATAAGGTTGTCAAGAAACACCCTATAGACAGTGTAAGCTACACAGAGACCTGAGGGACATGAGGAAGGCAGTTATGAGTCCTATGCTGCCCATCAGTTCTGAGCAGAGGAATGTATTAGCAGACTTACATTTTCAGGGCTTTACTCTGGCTGCATTGGTCTAAGTTAGAGAAGGGAGCAGGAGACCAGGTGGGAGGGTATGACAACCATGTAGTCTGGTCCTGGCTGTAGTGGCTTAGACAGAGATGTGGTGTTGAAGGAGGGGATGGGAGGAAGTAATCGGACTCAGGGTATATTTGAAAAAATATAACTGACAGGGTTTGGAAACAGAATATGAAAGAGAGCAGTCAAGAATGACACAAGGTGTGAGCACCCAGAAATACAGAGTTCCCATTTCCTGAGAAGACTTTGATTATGGACTTGGAAGGTGAGGGATGCCTGCTAGACATTCCAGTGTAGATAACCGGGATGCTGTTGTGTACAGGATGTGCAGTTCAGATGAAGTCTGAGCTAAGATAACAGTTTAGCAGTTGGCAGCAAATGTATACATTACTTGACACTGTGGAGGATAACACCAAGGGCATGAGTACAGATAAAGAATACAAGTCCAAGAACTGGGTTTGAGGCATTTTTGTTCTTGAAGTTCAAAGAGATGCGGGAGAAAAAGGCAATATGGGATTGAGAGGCAGAATTAGGTGAAGAAAGCCTGTCACAATCAGCCACGTGAAATGTTGCTGGTAGGTCAGTAAGATGAAGATTGGAAAGTGACCCTTGGCTTTATCAGTGTGGAAACAATTGGTGAATCTGACAGAAATGCATTGTGCAAAATGATGGAGCAGAAACCTGAGTGTCATGGGATTAATTGTAAATGGAGGGTGAATCATTGCAGATGGTGAGAGGAGACAATTTCATAAAATTTGTTGTAAATTGAGCAAAGAAATGTAATAGAAATCGGAGGTTGGTGGAAAAAATCTAGAGATTATTTTTTCAAAGTGGAAGAAATCATAGTATGTTTGCTGATGGAAGTTAACCCTGAAGGGTAAACTGATGATATAGGAGAGAGAGAAGAGGATTTTTAGCGTACTGTCCTCAAGTGGGAGAGGGAGGACAAGAGGTTGCATGAGTCAAGGAGCTGGCTTTGACAGGAGCATAAGAAACTCATACCTGGTCACAGGAAGAGAGTAAAAGTAGGTCCCAGAGGTAAGCGGGGTGTTATGGCAGCAGGAATCACAGATTCTCTCCTCAGGTTACTCTCTCCCCTGCATACATATTCCTCTAACTTCATCTCCTACTTCTCCTTCAGCCTCTTTAATGTCTTTCAGGTTTTCTCTAACCTTATTTTGCTCATTGCTTCCCATCAGGTATTATGTGGCTTCATCTTTGAACTCCTTCTCACATCTACCCACATTACCTTTCTCTTTGAGAGTCTCTCTGGCCAACATATAAAAATGTGAACCCCCTTCTTATTTTCACTGACTGCTTTATTGTTCTCCTTATCATTTAGCAGCCATCTAACATATTATATACTTTGCCTATTTATTTTATTCAGTGTCTACTTCCTCCATGATAAACTTGAATGAAAAAATGATTTGGCCATAATTCCATTCCCCATTTTTGCCATGAGGGAGCAATTGCTATGAGATGGTCATATTTTGGCATATTTATGTCTGGTTTACAATGAACATAAGTTATTAATAATATACATTTTTTATATTGATACATTAAACTTTTCCAGGGCATAACATAAAATGAAATTATTCTTAAAATTCCAAATAAGACTTGCATTAACCTCATATCAAAATCAGACAAGGAGAGCACAAAGACACAGACAAATTACACCATGAATCTAGACACTGACAACAGAAATACTTAATAGATGTTTGGAACAAAATAATGAGTTATAAATGAGGTCTTATTTAAAGCATTCAAGTTGAATCTCTTTATTAACAGATTAAAAGAGAATAAATTAGAGTTATGATTATCATAGATATTGAAAAGCATTTGTTGAAATTCAGGGTCTTTTCCAGATATGAGTATACATATAATCAAACTAGAAGGAAAATTTAATATGTTAGAAAAATCCAACCAGAACCTACAGCAAATGCCACACCTAATGTTGAAACAGTAAAGAAAACCACCAGACTAATTATTTTAGTTAATAAGATTATCTAGTTAGTGACCTGAATGGAATCACAGAAAACTATAGGATACCAAGGAATACAAATGGTCAAAGTTCTTTATGGAGTGCATTTAAAATTTTAGTGCATATCTTTTTAAAAAACACTATGTAATGTTGTGTCATGTTCAAAAAACAGAAAATGTAATACTTCAATTTTAACAGTTTTCTGTAAGTTGACCTTTGGATTCATTTCAATCCCATTCAAAATCCCAACAAGGCTTTTACAGAGAACATGGGTCAGCAAACTATAGCTCTTGAACCAAATCCAACTTACTACCTTATCTTGTAAATACGATTTTACTGGGACACAGCTGGGCCCTCTGTCTGCAGGCCTCTGTGGCTACTTTTGCATTACAATGCCAGAACTGAGTAACTGATAGAAACTATATGGTTCACAAAGCCTAAATATTTACTATCTGGCTCTTTATAGATAATATTCCCTGACTCCTGATGGAGAAGCACAAAGCCTCTTATAGGCTCAAGTCATTCATAAATAATAACAGAAGTATATGACCTGTTCTAGGTAGTATCTTAATATAAACATGTAACAAATAATCCATTCTACAAAACGGAATAGAAAAGAGTCTGCAAATAGATGGATGCATAAGGAAATTTGACATGTGGCAGAGCCGCTTTGTAGATCAATGATGACTGATATTCAAAAATGGTGTTGCAATAAATGATTTCTAGGTGGAAAAAAATTAGGTTGGATTCCCATTTCACCAGAAATTCACAGATTAATTCCAAGTGGATTAAAGACTTAACAATGAAAGGTAGCACTTTAAATTACTTGGAAGAAAACATGTAGAAGAAAAGAAGTATTTTATTCATATCTTAGGATGAATATGCATCTATATAGAGACACTTATGGAAAGTCCTATAAGATAGTGTTAGAATTTTAAAAATTCATGAAAATATGTACAGTTTGACTTTATTAAAAGAAAAAACAGCAGAGCCCCAGCCCTATAAATAAATAAATACAGATCTATGGGGAAAAAAATGATATGGAAATAGTTACCAGTGAAATGCAAGTACCCAGGAATATGTGAAATTTTTGTCTTGAGTATAACTTTATTTTTCAGAATATATAACTAGCTTAAAAGTAAGACGATAAAAACAGAAACCAGCCCTTGGATATGATTCTTCCTTTTCTCTCTCTTTCCTCAGGCAGGTGATCAGCGTGTGGCCTGCATGCTCCCTTTCCTTCTGGTCCACCTGTCATGCTTGCTTTCTGCTGGGGCTTCATTCATTGCTTGCAGCTAAAGGGAACAAGACTCCCTGTGCTGGGCCAGAATCCAGAAGAATAGGACACAAACAGGACTTGCCTTCAGTGTCTGATCTAGGGCACCATCTTTCAGCCTAATTATTTTGGGGGTCCTGCAGTCTCTCTGTGCTCCCATCCTCCACTCTCCTCATTGTTATATAAAAGTGGCGCTTTGTTCCTTGTGCAGGAAGTCCCGTCAGGGAGCTCATGCAGTTGGGTTTCTGTTTCCTGGGGCCAAGTATCTATTCAATAGCACCTGATTTTACCACTCTTCTAACACCACCAGTGAAGACCTCTAACACTTGTGTTCTATAAATCAGTATAAAAAAATTCTGAAACTCATCAAATTCTTGGAAGATTCCACAGTTGTTGTTACCTCTGAGTATTGTAAATTCCAAGCATTGTCCCAATCTTATGTGAAAATCTATTCTATTTTTTAAGTAGTTCTAATTACAATAAAATTATTTCCAACAGTAAGTATGACCTTTCTCATTGGTTATAATTTGACTTGGGATCAAAGCCAGGACAGGCCCTCCTCCATGAGGCAGCTGTCCATGTTCTGATGGCTACTGGGGTCAGAGACTCCTTTTTCCTGGGCTCAGCTTGCTCAGTTCTTCCAACCATGCTTTTCTATCACCCAATCCTTCTGCTTCTGCATCTAAGAGTCCTTTCATTGTCTTGATTTAGTTGAGTCTGGGCAGATTTTTGGCCTGAAATCTGGGATAATGGACTCTCTACCATTCTTTGCAATCAGAAGATGATGACGGAATGATCTTGGTCTATAAATTTAGAAGCTCATTTAACAAACTGAGCACCAGACACTCTGACAGGTAATGCATCCTCTGGTGGCAGGTGATGTGTGATTCTCAGAAATGGACCCCTGGCCTGTGACCAATCAGTTAAGAGGCATCTCTACCCTGGGGAATTCATAAACTTAGCAGAACAGAGCTGGTTCATTGTCTTCAAAAGAAATGTGGGAACCCTCGGTCTTGAACTGAGCATGGCGTGATGAGTAATGCTTCAGCTTCCATGGACTGGGGCTGGCTGTGCTCTGTGAGCAACTGCGAGACGCTGATCTCATGCTGACAGGCTGCTCTCCTGGCACTGTGGGGACTCCCCCCGGCCATGATGTCACCCTAGTGCCAGGTCTGAGCAGACCTGGCCACAATTGCTGGTTGTCAGTGTGGTTCATTCAGTTTTATTCTCCATTCCTTCTATTTTGACTGCCCTAAGAAGCAACACATTCGTCCACTATTAACCAATTACTTTATGATCAAGGTGATGGTTTCCTCAGTCTGTCTGCTCTGTTCAAAGCCACAGTTCCCAGTGACTACCAATGGCTAACCCTGCAGGATGGTTATTTCCTATAAATAATCAATTATCAGAGATGGTCAAACAGCAATATACAGCTATTTGGAGGGGTAGGTTTTGAAGTGAGATAGCAACTCTCTTCCAAAAGATAAGTCCATATTCCTATACTCTGCCAATATGTACTTCTTAGGGTAAAAAATTTATGCGTTTCATTGTTATATAAAAGTCTCTAGTTTCGCTTGATTTCAAAATATTGGCCTTCTATTTTTTTTTTTTCCTAATCTTAAATACACTATAACTTTTCTGTTGTTTCATTTGCTAATATAGTTTTCCCCTTTAAGGAAACACCATATGTTTAAGCAATAAAACTTGCTTCCCAGATGTTTTACTTCTTTTTAAAAAATACAGCAATTAATTCAATTACATTTAAAGACTTTTGAAACACTGATCCTCCCATCTTAAAATAGAATATATAAATCTCCCTCTCACTTTAAAAATAGGCCATAAGTCATACCAGTTAAATGGATGAAGGTAAACTAGTTGCACTGTGATCCTGGTCTGACTTGCGAGGCCCCGAATGATAAGTGTTACACTGTGATCTGCAATGCTGTCCAGGCCAGAGAGAAAACTAGACATACATCCTTGGTCCTGACAACGACCAGTGAAATAAATTGAGTTCTGTTCCCTTTATGAAAAAATTGGCCAGGGTTTTGGGACACGAAGGCAAACGTGCTGATGACCCTGCCAAAGAAATGCCTGGAAGGAAGCGGGGACATGGCTCATCACCAGGGTCATGTTTTGCCCAGCCCCACTGTGGGATCCATGCAGAAAGTGTGGTCTGCTGGTGGACAGGAATTGGGTCCACGTAGAGAGGAGCCCACGTTCAACATTGGCAGTCACCATAGCTCCGTTCTGTCCAGACTTCTCAGGATGTTTGTGTTATTTCCCCTGGAAAGTCAATTCCGGCCTCCTTTAAACTCTGCTGCGGTGGAATTCTCTCCTCTCCATGGGACCCTCCTGTGTGTCAGCTTACCTACAGGGACAGCAGGTTTAGAAGTCGGGGACAGAACCCCAGGAGCTTCACGCAATGTTAATCGCTGTGTCCTGACAGAGGGGAACCACAGAATCATAAAAAAACATGCCAGTTAAATTACAGAAGTAGGTGAATTCATCTTTTAAGATGTAGTGTCTGCACTCTAGGGAGCAGGACAGGTCAGTGGAAGGAACTAGTTAAAGCTGTTAGTCCTTTCCAAAAATCTGTAAAACTCCAGTGGGGGAAATGAATGATGAATAAGTCTCATTCAGATCTAACGACTACATACTTGGTGCCAATAAGCAGGAGCTCTGCAGCTTAATACCTGGGCATATTCTTAATAACTAGGTCAAAGGCAGTAGACTATTTCCAGACCCTAAACTAGATGGGACAGAGCTTATAATGTTCTGCTAAGAGTAGCTAATTTGTGAGGAAAATGTGCCCCGATTTCTGTGCCCAGTGCTTCCTATCTTGTTGATAAATTATGATTCCTGTAGAAAGCAATGAAAACTGAAATCTTTCAGGGATGACAATAGTAAAAACTGATCATGTATAATAACTAAGAATCATTACATGATGTTTCATGCATTCTTCCAAATGTTTTATATAGATTATTCCATTGAACCTTCATAAGACCCCCATAGAGTAGGATACTATTATTAGGGATATAAACAGGATAAAATAAAGAACTAATGGAAACAAATAGAAAAAATTAGGAAAAATAAAAATTGGTAGTTTTAAAAGACAAAATAAGTAAACCTCTAGTATTAATAAACAGAAAAGAGAAAAAGCATTGATTAAAAGCATGATGAATCTTACTACACTGATGGACAGTGACTGTAGTGGGATATGGGGGACTACTCAATAAAAAGGGTGAATGTGATAACCACATTGTTTTTCTTGTGAAACCTTCATAAGAGTGTATATCAATGATACCTTAATAAAAAAAAATGCATGAAAAAAAATTAAAAGCATAATGAATAAAACAGATCAATTACAGGCCTATTTATCCCACAAATATAAAAATATTAAAATTTTAAGCAAATCCAGAAGTATATCAGATATAGATTTTTTATGATCAATTTAGGTATATCATTAGAAAATCTACTAATGTAATTCTCCTTACTAATAAGTAAAAACTCTCTATATTACATAGTTCATCATATATTATATACACATATAACAGAATATACGTACACTTTGCCATATCAATAGGTAAAGATAAAATTCAATACCAGTTAATAATACAGAAGAAAACTTCCTTTACAGTTAAATAGTGCCTACACAAATCCAAAGCAAGCATTATATGTAAACAAGAGCAAGACCTAATGCTCTTCAGTGTTCTCCGGGAGGACCTAACTAAATCAGCCACAAATTCTCACTCCAAAATGACTTAATTGTTTGCCATACACATACACAAAAATATCCATAAACAGATTATTATAATTAAGAGGAGTTTTATAAGTTAGCTGGAAATAATATAAATCCTAAAAAATTAAAATGCAATTGCATTTTTACATACAATGAAGACAATATAATTAAGAAAAAATAGCATTTATAACATCAAACTGTAAGATACCTAAAGATAACTAAATATAAACTGTGGAGGAAATTTTATAGCTTTCTTGCACATATTCAAAAGGAAAAGACAGCCAACAATACAATGTTTTATCAAGTTTAATGATATAAAAAAATTCAATATCTCAATGTTATTAGTTTTCTTCAAATTGCTATAAACTCTCAAATCCAATTCTAATCAAAATCTCAATTAGGACCTTATATGGAAAAACAAGACCAGAAAAGCAGATAATAGATATTCCTAAAGAAAAATGAAAATGAGATATTTTCTATAATAAATATTTAATAAACATATATAGTAAATAAATCTATTTTATAAGGGTATAGGAAACAGATTTGAGAAAAGGAATGAAAAAACTTCAGAAACAGCCTCATATGTATAAAATCTGATGTTTTTTTACAAGAATCACTGAGATCAATGCTGAAAAGTGCACTACTGACTTAATGGTACCCAGACATTTTCATCCGCATGAAAAAATGAATACATTTAGATCCGATCTTACATAAAACACAAAATTCAGTCCCAGGTAGATTAAATATTTAAATATGAAAGGTAAAACTTTAAAATATTTAGAAAAAAGTATGAGTATATTTCTATGATCTTGGGTGGCTACAGATTTCTAACAAAAGGCAAATAGGCCAAAACATCAAGGAAAAGATAGTCAGCGTCAATCCCTTGGTTTAATAACTCCTGGTCTAAAAGCTATGATCCAAGGCATGTGAAAGACCATCTAAAGTAGACAAAGGTTTCCTGCACATACATTTGAAAATATCCATATTCCAAATATAGAATAAGAATTCAAAAAGCAAGCAAAACAGCACAAACACACACTCATGGGTAAGTGTTGGTTAACTGCTATCACAGACTATCCCCAAAATCTCAGTGGCTTAACACAATAAAATTTTATTTCTCACTCATGTTTTGGCCCAATTTCTTTGGCTTTTGGCTTTCAAGGTGGTGATTCAGAGATTAAATATCCTTTAAATGGTCCACTGTAATGTGAAACTTTAAATCATCCATTAAATCTTCTTGATTCAGTTGGATGATTCTGAAATACAGTGTCAAGAATCATGTAAGTAGTCTTGGGAGCAAATCTTGGAAGTGGCGTAGGCCCACCCACATTCCATTGTCTGTATACATACATAGCCACTGTCACTATTTTTTCAGGTGAACAAAGAGAATGTGGTGAACATACACTCCTTCAGAGATCACAAATATTATCAGACCAATAGAAAAAGGATTAAAATCATGAATAAATGTTGAGATAATAATGTCCAGTAAGTATATTAAGATACTTTAAATGTTTTTGTAATCAAATAAATGCAAAGTAAAACTATAATGAGCTAGTTAATATTTTACAGCCACCAGACTGAAAACAGAATTAAATTGTGTTAATATGAAATAATAAGTCCTTACATAATGATGATATTAACATATATTAATATAATTACATTGGAAAGCAATTTGGAAGAATCTAGTAAAATTGAAGACACGCATAAGCTAATACCCTTTGTGTGTAACAGCAAAACAAACCAACACAGAGAAAAAATTAAAAACCTGTAAATATTTGAAATAACTTTAAAGAGGAACTTAAATACGTTTTTGGTTAGACATATAATAGAATTTAATACATCAGTGGAAAAGAGAATTAGTCACACAAATGTGTATAAGTCTCAGAAATATAATGTAGAACAGGAAAAATGTCATAAAAGCATATATACAGTAGACATTAAATACTAATACACACAAACACATGCCTTAAAAACCTGGAAACAGAAACAAAGAAATAATAAGCATGCACAAAAAATGGTTGCCCCTTTCTGCAGGTGGCACTGTGGGACAGGGAAAGACACAATGGGGCATCAAAAGGATAGATATTGCTATATCTTAAGCTGAGTGTTGGGTATACATTTGTTCATTTTATTATACATAGTACCTAACGTACTGATGTAGGTCTCATTTATAGGCATGAAGCATTTTATTTTAATTTTTTTAAGTAAGTGTTAAATTAGATGAGTGACACTGTTCTTATATAGAGAAACAGTTTCAAGATATTGGAACTTAATTGGAGAGTAATATGGGATGAAAATCCTAAGGGTCAGCATTAGCTTTGGACAGAAGAAGAAAGAGTTTCACAATTGTAATAAAAGGGAAGGAAATGGAAAGTACATATAAAAACCAGATAATTCTGTCTGATGAAGGGTATGAAGTAGGAGGCATCTTTTTGTTGAGAGTAAATTGTGATGAAGGATGATGTGGTCATTTCAAGAATGTAAGGAAAGCTTGAAAATATCATTTGACTTCTGGTTTATGGTCTGATAGGTAAAGAGCTTGGAAGTCACTCTCTCAGCCTCATAATAAGAAAAATGCCAAAAATCAACAACTTGCTTAACATCCATCAGAGAACTGAGATGTCAGGGAAAACCACGATCCCTAAACCTGGAAAGACAGATACAGAGAATCATAGCTTCTCAGAAACATCAGTCACCCAGAATTCTTCCGGAGCATTCTTGGAAAAATGCTGGAGCCAGCATTAGATAGACATGCTAACTTATCAGGTAATTGGCACACTGCAAGACTGAGTCTGAACTAATTCACAAGAGCAAAAAACTCCAGAAGCTCAAATGTAGGGGGGGCCTACACTTTAATGAGTTTTACCTCCAGGAGCCATAGGTGGTTCTCACTGTAAAGATAAAAGTAATATCCCTTCATGTTTCTGGCAAAGGGAGGAGAAATTAAACACTCTGAAATATGCTCAAAGCACCCTGTTTCCTAAACAGAGGTTTGCACTCAAAGCAAACTATTTTACAGAGCTTACCTGATATGGGGGAAGGAAACAACCTAGGCTAGCTCCCTCTAGTTTCACATGGGGGAAGAAAAGTAAGTCCCAGCTAGCCTTCCTATTTCTCCTTAAAGGCGAAAAAAAAAAAACTGAAGTCATAGTCAATAAAATATCATTTGACAAGAGAACAATTTCCCTCCCCCCCACGCCATAGCACCCCCTGGACGGGGCTTCTGTATAATAGCAGGGGATTGCAGGAAAACTCAGTCAGTCCCCTTTTAAAAAGAGCCTGTGGGGCAGTAAATACACAAGAAAGACAAAATTAAGAACTCCAGAGACATCTTTAGTCCTGACTCCTACAGTTACACTGAGTAATACTTACAGGCTAACTCCAAGCCAAATAAGCATAAAATGACATACTCAAGGCCTATGTAACTCAGTTCCGTTTATCTGATATATCATGTCTAACTTTTCATGACATTGACAATGCATGTCAAAGGTAAAATACACAGTTTGAAGTGACAGGCCAAGCTTCAGAACCAGATTCACATATGACAGATATTTTAGAATTATCAGATCAGGAATTTAAAATAACTATGATAAATGAGCTAAAAGCTCTAATGGACACCATTGAAGAACAGAAGGATAATGAAAACTCTAAGAAAGAATAAAAATGAAATGCAAGAAATGAAAAATACAATGTAACAGAAATAAAGAATGTCTTTGATGAGTTTATCAGTACATTAGGCATGACCAAGGAACGAATCTATAGACTCAAAGTCATCTAGATTTTCTCCTATAGCATTGAATACATATATGATAAAAGAAGGATCAAATATCAGTAATCTAAGCTTCCTCTTTAGGAAATTGGAAAAAGAAGAGTAAAGTACATCCAAAATAAACAGAATAAAATGAATAATAAAATTTAGAGAAAAAACGAATGAATCAGAAACAGGAAATTAATAGAGAAAAGCAAAATAATGAGCTAATTCTTAAAAAATATCAGCAACATTAATAAAACTCTAGAAAGGCTAACCAAGAAAGAAAAAGAGAGAAAACACAAATTACTAACACCAGAAATGAACAAGAAGCCATCCCAACTGTTACCATAGACATTAAAAGAACAATCAAGGAATATAAGCACAACTCAATGACCACAGATTTGATATGTGGAATTAAATAAGCCAGTTCCTTAAAACTGCAATAAACTAAAACTCAAAAAAGGAGAAAATATAATATAAAAATGTCTCTATTATTAAATAAGTTACATTAATGATTACTAACTTTCCAATATGAAAAACTGTAGACCAAAAAATATAGTTTCACTGGTGAATTCTACCAAGCATTTTAGAAGAAATTATACCAATTCTCTACAATCTCTTCCAGAAAAAAGAAACAGAAAGAACATTTTCTAATTCATTTTATGTAGCCAGCATTACCCTAATAACAAAACCAGATATTATTAGGAAGAGAAATTACAGATCAGTGCTTCTCACAAACATAGATAGAAAATGCTCAACAAAATTTTAGAAAATTGAATCTAACAATAAGAAAGAAGAATTACACACTATAACCAAGTGGGATTCATTTCAGGTATGCAAGCCTAGTGCAACATTCAAAAATCAATTAATGTAATTAATCACATTAATAGGTTAAAGAAGAAAATCATATGAATATATCAGAACAGTATATCCCGGAAAATAATTAGATAAATTCTATATTATGATAAAAATAATATCAGCAAACTAGGATTAAAACTTGTTAAAGATAATCTACAAGAACCTCCAGCTAAAATCATACTTAATAGTGAAATACTAGATGTGTTTCCCATAAGATCAGGAGCAAGTAATTTCCTCTCATCACTCCTATGCAACTGGGGATCAGAGCCAATACAATAAAAAGAAAAAAGGAAATACATGATATACAGATAGTGAAGGAAGAGATAAAATTTTCTTTGCAGATGATATAATCATGGATGTAGAACATCCTAAGAAGTCAATAAAAAAACTGGAACTAATGAGCAGTTTTAGAAAGGTCACAGAATGCAATCTAACTTACAGAATTCGATTGCTTTCCTATACACCAACAATGACCAGTTGAAATTTGAAGTAACATCATTTATATTAACATTGAAAAATAAAATGATCAGGTATAAACCTATCAGAGTATGTACAAGATCCATATGAGAAAAAGCTACATAAATTTGATGAAATAAATCAGATAAGATCTAAACAATGGATGTTTCATTATGTTCATGGGTAGGAAAGTTTAATATCATTAAGATATCAATTCTTCCTAACTTGATATGTAGATAGAAGGCAATACCAATCAAAATCTCACAAGTTATTTTGTGGATATCGACAACTGATTCTAAAATTTATACAGAGGCAAAAGACCTAGAACAGCCAGCACATTATTTGGGAGTAAAGTCAGAGGACTAGTGACTTCAAGATTACTATAAAGTTACAGTGATCAAGAGAGTGTGATAAACAAATGCATCAATGGTGCAGAATAGCTAGCCCAGAAATACACCGCCATAAATATAAACAACTGATCTTCTATAAAGAAGCAAAGCCAATAAAATGGATTCAATAAAATGTCATTACAATAAGTGGTGTTGAGACAAATGGACATTCACATGCAAAAAAAAATAAATGATTCTAGGTATAGATCTTATTCCTTTAGCTTTCATAAAAATGGATTACACATCTAATTGTAAAATACACAGATGTACAAGTTCTAAAAGGTAACATGAGAGAAAATCTAAATGACCTTGAGCTTTATGATTACATTGTAGATATGACATAAAAAAGCATGATATGCAAAAGTTAAAAACTGATAAATTCTTTAAAATTGGAAACTTTTCTGCAATCAACACCGTAAAGGGAATGAGAAAACAAGTCACCAACTGGGAGAAGATCTTTGCAAAACACATATCTGATAAAGGAGTTGCATCCAAAATATACAAGAACTTGTAAAACTCAGAAATATTGAAACAACCCACTTACAAAATGGGGAAAAGATATGAACAGATGCCTCATGAAAAAAGATATATAATGGAAAATAAGCATACAAAAGGATTCTTAATCATGTCATTAGTCAACTGTAAACAAAAATAACAAAGATACCACGGCACACCTAGTAGAATGGCCAAACCAAACCTCTGGCAACAACAAATGCTGGTGAGTATGTGGAGCAACAGAAGCTCCTCCTCTGCTGGTCTGAAGGCAAAAAGATTCGGTCGCTTTGAAAGACTGTCGTCTGGCAGTTACTTAGAAAACTAAACATGGTATACCACACGGTCCTGCAATAATATTCCTTGGTATTTACCAAATAAGGTAAAAGACTATTTCCACACAAAAATCATGCACAAATTTTTAACTGACAAAACTTATAAGGAAACAAGATGTCCTTCAGCAGAATAATTTATAAAGAAACTGTAGTACATCTATATGACAGTGTTATTCAATGATAAAAAGAAATGAGCTCTCAGCCTATGAAAAAAACATGAAACAATCAATACATTTTGCTAAGTGAAACAAGCCAGTTTGAAAAGACTATGTTTTATATGATTCTAATTCTATGGCTTTGGGAAGAGGCACACCTCTAAAGACAGTAAAAATAGTGGTTAAAAGGGTTTCAGGCCACAGAGACAAGAATGAACAGGTAAAGCACAGGAAAATTTTAGGACAGTGAAACTACTTCATTTGATGCTATCATGGTGAAATCATGATATTATGCATTGCTAAACCCTATAGAACTAGACAGCACAGTACAAACAATGGACTTTAGTTAATAATAATGCATTCATAGTGGTTCATCAATTGCAGCATATGCACCATGCCAATGCAAGATATTGATAATGGAGAAGCTCTGTGTGGGGGGAGGGAAGGAATGACTATGCAGGAAGTCCCTGTATTCCCTGCACAATCTAAAAATTGCCCTAAAAAATAAAGGGTTTTGTTTTGTTTTCTTTTTTAAAGAAGCCATTGTTGGGACAAATGGAAAAATCAGTTAGAGAAATTTAGTACAATTATTCAGAAATTTTTTAAGTCCATTTTTGTTTGGTAACAGTTTATAATATATTCAGTCTGTCCCCTGTGTGCTTTTTAATGTGTTCACCCTGAAGTTCAGTACAGCAGATCAAAAACATTCAAACCTGTGATTTTAGACCATGCAACATAAAAGAAATACAGCAAGAGGAATTGAGATGCTTGTGAGAACATAGTGCCGTAACAGACCACTGTATCTAAGCTAGAAAGGGAAGAAATGTAAAAGATTCAGATTCTTGGAAGGCCCATCACTGTAAAAATTAATGGTAATTGGAGTAGTTGGAGAAATGAGCTAAAAACAGTATAACCCTAAGTATTAAAAAAAATACATGTGTTCATAATGATACAATTACATAGATGCATGCATATATGCACAAATGGTGGGGAATAACTTTTCCTTACAGAAAAATTTAGATAACATACATATAGGTCATTCACCCTATCAGAAGGATCAGATTAATCCTTATATCCTCAAATAGGAGTTGAATTTAGTTTCTCACTTCCCTCGAATAAAGTATGGAAAGGGAAAAATATAGTAACTTTAACAGGGCAAAAACCTGGAAAATACTACCATCTCCAAGGTCACAGTTAACTTCACCACTGCTGCCAGGTGGATGCCACACGTCTCCTTATATGATGTAATGAGAAGGGCACTCACTTATGTAATATTCTTTCCAGAATTCTTTAAAGCCCAATAACCATGAGAAAAATGTTAATCAAATCCAAATTATGAAACAGTCTACAAAATAACTGGCCAGTACTTGCAAAATTGCTGAAGTCATGGAAAACAAGGAAAGACTGAGAAGCTGTCACAGATGTGAGGATAGGAAGTGGACAATATGACTAACTGCAGTTTGGTATCTGCACTAGATCCTAGAACATTAATGGAAAAACTGGTGTCATCTGAATAAACTCTGAGGTCTAGTTAAAAATAATGTGCCAGTGCAGGTCTCTTAGTTTTGATAAATTGCCACAGCAAAGATGATGACATTAGGTAAAACTGAACTGAATGGAGTGTGTATGAGAAATTTCTGTAATATCTTTATTATCTTTTTATAAATATAATATTATCCCCAAATAGAAATTTATTTTCTTAAGGTGAGCGAATAGGGTAGAAGCACAATTGCCTGGGTGATAGGGAATTGCTGTGGGGGTTCTAAGTAGTGATCATGTGAATATGTTGCTTCAGCCAAATGGACTAGTTTATTGGGAGGCAAGCAGGTTGAAGAACTAAGAAGCCAGGGTAGTTTGTTTGCCATCCGCATGGATAACGGTAGGGCTTGAGGCGGAGTGAAGCATTACAGGGAGCAAATTATATGAAGGTTGGGATTAACTGGTGAGTTGGTTAGTGACTAGAACTAGAACAGCCTCATCCTTCTTACAAGAGCATGGAGGACCAATTGCGTGGAAGCAGAAATGGAGAGTGGAGAGGACTATGACCCATTAATCAACCTTATAACTGGTAGAGGTTTCAGAATAGGAATTAAAAATGGGGGCAGGTGACCTGCCATATTTGTGAAGGTTGCAATGGAAATGATGACTGTGGGAGAATCAAATAAGATGGGCAGGTGAAAGAAGTACCAGGAAAAGAGGATTAGAATATGGTTGCCAGATTCAACATAATCCCATGGTTTTTGCTAACTGGTGTTCATGCCATTATGTAGTTCCTTCCCACAATGAAAAGGGCTGAGCTGTGTCACCGAAATGTTATCATGAAAATAATTAGCTGTGATGTCTGAGGCTGTCTAAATTGGTTGGCCTCTGCCTTGTCCCCTCTTGGATCATTCACCACTAAGGAAGCCAGATGCCATACATAGGGGAGTTTTTATTATGGACCACAGTGCACGGCTGGAGGATTCAAGGGGTGGGGGAGTTTGGGAGCCAAGCTGCGTATATGACAAAGTAAACTGATTGTTTCAGCAAATATTCCCTCCAATTCTAGCGTTCTGTGATACAGTTTACTTTGGGTGCAAAATGCACTCAACTCTGATATTTACTGGTACTGGGAGTTGCCCTTTGATACTGCAGGGTTGATGCTATGATTGATGATAAAGTAGTCTTTGACTTAAGCCTTTGGAGTCAATAAACCTCATGGAAGGCTTTTGTTTTCTTCCTTTTATATGTGCTTCATTGTAATTTAAATCAGCTGTCATCCTGCACTGCAGGAATATTTTTACACTGTATTTTGTATGAGACTAAAGCTTCATTTCATTGCACTACTCAGTGATGAGAACTACAGGTGTTGTGAATATGTAATTCCTGGTCAGAATGTGGATCAAGTTCAATGAGTGTGCAGATATTGGGCCAGAAAGGCTTTAAACATAAGTGGTTAAAGAAACTGTACAAAAAACAGCTTATTTGTTTTCTGACTTATTTTAATGCTAATAGCAAATAGAACCACATGAATGTTGGGCTCTCAGGAAGAGAAAGACTCTTTGCTCCCTTCATCTCTCCTTCTTTAACAAATTGATGAGGATCTGGCCTATTTGAAATGTACCTTAAGGGGAAACTCAATTCAAGTTTAAGAACCAACATTGCCACACCATGATAACACAGGTTAGACTGTCTGTTTCATTTTAATGTGTGACTAGGACAGATTTAAAAATAGTTATTGTCTTGTCAATGGGTTTCAGCCCTGAGCATGTTCACTCTTGATTCGGTGAGACCAAAAAATGACAGTGGAACATTCTTAGGGTGAAAGGGTTTATACCCAACTTTATTCCCATGATGGCAGGTCAGTCACTAGAATCCCATTCACTCAGGACAAGTCTGCATGTAGCAAGCCAGCCTCTGCTTCTAGGCCTCTCTATTCCTGCAGCCATCTCAGTCTCTGTCCTTGGTGCTGCCACCACTCCAGTCTCTGCTCTCCTGCAGCTGTGCAGCCCAAAGCACTGGGCAGAGCTCTTTACATAGAGTCAATACCAACGTATTGCCCTCACATGTGCAGTGAGCAAGCTGACCAGGACCAGTCTAGAATCCTGGCCATAGGAACTTCCATTTTCTCTAGTTGTATATTATTCTTAGTAAGAAGCCATACAAATGAATTGTTTATGAAATGTTTTCATTGGTATTACTACATTCAACATCAAACATTGCAGTCTTAGAGGTATATTTGATATTTCCAAGGATCAGAGGTATAAAGAATGAAGGAAGTGGACCTTTATAAATTAGAAGATATGAAAGTCTATCTCCAAATGCAGTATCTGTGTATCAATCCACAGGTGTTTCTGTGCCTACAATGAGACAGCCATTGTGCAATCCTTTGGAAATACAAAGGCAAGAATGTCCTCTGTCCATTGAGAATGTCAAAGAATTTTAGTAACAATGAAATGATAGAATTCTAAATCCTGTAAGTGACATTTGCAAAGAAAACACATAAAAGCATTTGAGGAATCTCTAAATCAGAAGGCTTTGATAGTGGGCAGTGTTAGTAAGGTTTGAAGCCTCTGTAGGAGCTATAGAAAAGCAACCTAGGTCAGAAGGATGACATCTGGCTGGGATCCCATGTGCAAAGGCACAGGTGTCCAAATAGCATAATATACTCACAAATTTACAAACAGTTCAGGGTACTGGGAGAAAATATTGTGGTAAGCATACACTGAGACTGAAGCCATCCAGGAAGGCAGGTGCCAGTTACAAAAGAGGTTTATGAGCTAAAGTATGACTTGTAATTTTACCCTAGGAGCTGCAGGCAACAAGTGAAGCATTTAAAAATAGTCAGTTACTTAATAAGGTTCATAATCAACACTTTGAAAACAGTATAGAGGGTCATTGTGGGGAAGATTGACATTCCTTTGGCAAGGATCCTCACCTGACCCTAAACTACTTGATGATGTAACTGGCCTACTGCTAGGCTACTGCTTCCACACCATAGGCAATAAGCTATTATTGACTGAGTCATTATATAAAGAGCTCTGCCCAGTGTTCTGGGTGGAGGCAGAGACGGAGGAGGATTACAGACCTGCAGATTGCTGGATGCAGATGTGATTCTAGTGCTTGACTTATGCTGGGAGAACAAGCTGGGTATAAACCCTTTTACCTCAAGAACATTCTATTGTCATTCCTCATTCTCACTGAATCTATAGGGAACTTGCCCTGGTCTGAAACCCATTGTCAAGACAGTCATATTGCAGGTTTTTGGGAAATAATTCCTGTGTAAGGATAAGAATAAGGAATTTGAGTGGAGGCTAAGGGCAGAGAGGTCAAGGAGCAGCGCATGCCCAAAAACAGCACATTGGGACACCAGCTTTAGGTGGATGATCTTTCTCCCTTTCTTCCCTCCAGACCTTTACCTGTGTCCAACTTGAACTGGGTACAGTGGTGGCTTTAGGCTTTTCCTCTAAATCTGTGAAAACTTTCCTTCAGTGGGTAGTTTATCACAAGTGAACAAAACCCAAGAAGAAGGTCACAAGCTTCTGTATAGCAAGAAGCGTGTAGGGATAATGGAACTGGCCTGCTGCTGGGCCACTGCTTCCACAGCCATTGGCAATGAGCCATTATTGTTGGTGTTACTATGTAAAGAGCTCTGCCCAGGGCTCTGCCTGGAGGCAGAGATGGAGTCAGATTGCTAACACCCAGAGGCAGATGTGGTTCCAGCACTCAACCTGCTTGAATAAAGCTTGAAATAAACCCTTTTACCCCTAACATTCCACTGTTGTCATTTCAGTCTCACTGATTCCAGAGTGCGAACCTGCCTGGGGGCAATGGCCTTCAGGCAAGACAAGGTATTTAACAACTTGAGTGACAAACGTTCCCCCAGGGTTCTCATTCCCTCTGTCCTGAACTTACTGATCCACTACCTGAGAGCTCTTTTGGTTCCCTTTACCACGAGGTTTTTGTGAATGGAGAATTTTTTGGGATGTCCTCAGGGTCAGTTTCTACTCATTAAACTCAAACATTGGCCACATTTTCTACTTTGAATGTAATGAAATAAATTCAACTTAAGCTTTATTTTCCCTTCTTTCTGCCTTATGAGTCTCTCTGAAGTATTTAATGAGATCGTGATGAAAACTAGTACCCTGAGAAGTGGTTTCCCTACCACCATCTCAGAATCCTTGGCTATGTCTGCTTTCTGGTACGGAGGAAATTTATAAAGGGAAAATGTGGGACTTTTTTCCAAATTTAGGAGTCAGTGCTCTGAGAATTGGTAATCACACTAGAAAATGACAAAAAATGGTAATAGATTTCAAGAATAAGAGCAGGAAGTACCAAATCCTTCACTCAGACAAAGAACCGTTAAGCCTAATATGGAAGGTAGAATAATGTTGCCCAAAGACATCCATGTTCTCATTTCCAGAACCTGTGAGCATGTTCTTTTACGTGGCAGATAGGAATTAAGTTTGCAGTTTATCTAATCAGCTGACCTTAAGGTGAGAATTTATCCTGGATTATCTCAGGAGGTCCAATGATATCCCAAGGGTCCTTAAATTGGGGAGAAGGAGGTAGAAGGTTCAGAACCAGAGAGATGGAAGCATGAGAAAGATTCAAGAGCCTTGCTGGCTTCAATGGTGGGAGGAGGTCTCTGACAGATGGAAAAGGCAGGACAATAGACTCTGCCCTAGAGCCTGTAGAGGATGCAGCCCTGAAGACACCTGCCTTTAGACCAAGAGAGACTCATTTCAGACTTCTGACATCCAAACAACTGTAAGGGAATAAATTTGTGCTGTTTTTAAAGCCACTGAACTCATGGTAATTTGTTCCAATATCAATAGGAAACAGTTTTCCATAAATCTATTTGTTTATACAGACTTATTGTCAGGCAATAAACATCTACTTGATATTCAGAGATAACAAGATACATTTAACATATGGTGTAGTGATACCATATTAAGCAATAGGATCTACTGTTTTTCAAATCTGTACAGCTCCATGATTTCTGAAGTCTCTGATGTCTTCCTCTATCTCTCTTCATCTTAGTTTCTCCCACAAGAAAACCTCTGCATAATCAGGTGACCAGTGTTTACTCTGGATGGTCAGTGTTTAGGACATTATAGGGAGTGGCTATATATATGGTTTGCATCATGTATTTCCCCAAGTCCTGAACTTACAACCCTATTCTTAGATAGGCATTGTTCTACCCTATGAGTTCATCTGAAATTTTGAAATGCTTAACAATATTTTATAATTGGTCTCATTCCATCTTACAAGAGAATCCAAGAGACAAAAATGGACAGAACAGAAGCAATTTCCATGCACTTGTTACATTCTTGTTGATTTTTTAACATTTTTTTTGTTTCTTTTTGTTGGTTTCCCTTAAGTGACCATTAATTCTTCCTTTAGAACGTCTCACTGCTCAGGAAAATTGAGTCAGGAATTGCTTCTAATGATTACCTAGGAACTCGAACATCTCTGTAATAAACATATTAAGCAGTAATTGGTCCTGCAAAGGCTTTTTGTCAGTCCCTGAAAATGTTTATGAAAGTCCACTCAAACATTAAGTGATGTAATTTCACAGTAATATTTTTCTCTTCATTATTCACATCACTGATACAATAAAGACAACTATGCATATAAGAACTTGAAAGGGAACAGTGATTTTGAAGAAAATGAGTGCTTGATTTTTTATGCTAAGGAAATGAAGCAGAGAGAGCAACAAGCAAGAGGAGAACAAGGACTCAAAGTGTCTCTACAAATATTCCCATGTTTTGTGGTAATGGGGGTAGAGTTTAAGGAGAGAAAAAAGGAAGATTTGTTCAGTACGTAAATGTATTTAGTTTTAGGTAAGATATATTTGCACTTAGGAGCTATAACCTGGTGTGAATGTTAAAAGTATTGCTGGAAATGTGGAACCAGAATTCAGAAAACAGGTTCTGCATGGACTTCAGGATTAAAGAAGTGTGCATACAACATTTTCTATAAAAGAAAACAGCAGGTAAGAGGAAGGAAGAATGCAAAAAGCAGCAACAAATGAAGGAATGGTAATTCTTCAAAAAAAATTTAGATTAGTATCCTCATTTTAGCTAGCCACTCATAAAATTGTTCTGCTCCTCTCCTCTGCCTTAGTACCTTCTCTGAAGGTGCTTCCTACAAATATATACAATATATACAACAAAAATAAAACCAAATATATATATATATATGAAATAAATATACATATATATGTAAAATTAGTCTGCTGGGCTGCTGTACAAAATGGCACAGATTTGGTGGCTTAAACAACAAAAGTTGGGTATCTAATAGTCCTGGAGGCTGGAAGTCCCAGATCAAGGTGCCAACAGCCTTGGTTTCCCAGGAGGCCTCTTGTCTGGGAACTGCAGGAGCCTGCCTTCCCCTCATGTCCTCACAGGGCCTCCTCCCTGTGTCTGCATCCTTAGTGTCTCTTCCTCCTTTTGAGGACACCAGCCCTCTTGGATTAGGACCCACTCTTTGGCCATCATTTAAACTTAATTACCTCTTTAAATGTCCCATCTCCAAATATAGTCACTTTGGGGTTAGGGCTTCAACAATAGAGTTTTGGGGAGACACGTTAGTCAAAGAAAGATGCCCTTCAGTCATAGGGGTTCAACACCTGATTCCAAGTCGGATAAAGATGATGAAGATGAGTAGCTCAAAACTGGACTTGGGGAGGTTAATTCATTTATAAACCTAAATGTTTCTGTCTTATTTGCCATTGGGACACAGAAGATAGGTACTAGGGGTAAATACCAGTTAAGTGACTAAGTTTGGATTTGTGGGTCAAGGCCCCTGTTTGAGGCAGTCGGGGGCCAGGTTCATCCATGAGCATGTCTGTGTGAGCAGAGGAGCAGAGCAGTGACTCACATACACAGTAAAGCCCAAGCTGTGGAGCAGCTGTAGTCCTTCGTAATTGAGGTTCAGCTCCTCAATCACTTAACTTCCCAGAGTAACTTCAAGTGCACTGGATTCCTCCTTTGGTTTAAAGTCACTCTTGGGCGTTAGTCTGTGTCGTCCAACATAAATTTGATTAAGAAGCCAAGGATCACAGAGAGGAAGAAATGGAGAACAATCTTCTCATGAAAGCACGAGCAAAGTTTAGTTTCTCTGAGTAAGGGACAATACATACCTCTGCATAAATTTAAGCTTCAGTTTCGGTCTGAGAAAATGGGCATTGACTGAAGAAAAATAATTTATCTGTTTTAATGACTGCATTGTCTTTATTTCACTGAGAATAGACAATAAGAAGAAAAAATAGGCAAAAACAATACACTTCTAATATTCTTCTACTACTATTAGTAGAGGCTAAAAAATATGGGAAAAATAAATGCAACCTTCCACCTGTTCTTCAGCCCTAGTGTGAACTTCAGAAGAGCAAGAGAAGCAACACATAAAACAAGGCAATTCCTTAACACAACAAAAAATAAACAACCAATCAACCAAACAAAAATAAGGACTAGTTTGTCTTTGGGTATTGTTAGTGAATTTGAATTAGGTGTAATAAAGATTAGAGCTCTGATTATGGTAATCTACAAGACACGCATAGAATGTACAGGCTTGAAATGGTAGGACTTTGTGCTTTCACTGTGTCACACGTACACTCTGTACCCTTCATGTTTGGTGAGACCCTCTGCCAGGTAAAGAAAACAGTGTTGCTTATTCACCGTATGCTGAAGATTGTGAATGCATTCCCTCTAAATGGTGGGTGTCATCATAATTATTACATCATTCTTTTTATCTTGGTTGGGGATCCCCACAGATCCAGGTCTACTCCAACAGAACACTGTGCTGCCTGCATCCTCGTATGTCTGCTCACTGTGGCCATGGGCACAAACCTAGACTTGGAAAACCCTTAGGTGCATGCTAGGAAATCCTCTGTTCTTACAGGAAGGGTCTGGACAGCTCTGTGTTTGCTACATACAGTGTCGAGAGATATATTCATTTTCCTGGGCTTCCTGATTTGCGAACCCAGATGGGGGCTCTAACTAGCCTGAGGAGAGATGAGAGGTAGGGACAGCTTCACAGTGAAGCTGGTGTTTACTCAGGCTGATTCCAGTGGTACTGAAAGACTCATGTTAAAGAGTGCATTACAATTAACAAAGTGATACTGTTAGTAAAACCCACTCTTACAGGGTGTGATGGAGGACTACAATAGACTCAGGAATTTGGGTGTCAGGAGTATAAGGAAGAATAGGTCAGAGTGGCTGAGGCTGGAGAAGTAGGCAGAGGTTCAGATGACTGGAGTCTGCACAAAGGCAAAGTCACTCTGACTTTGCTCTACAATGCTTACTATTTGGTGTTTTCTTTCCTGTTTGATAATTAAGCTATATTTGAGCCAAGGAAAGCATTCCCATGCAAAATAATATTTTTCCCAAAGTTTACATACTCCTTTTGGTTTTGAAACATTAAGACACAGATAATGGAGAATACTAGAAGTCAGAACAGGGGCTGTATTATCGACTGAGAAAAGGCATTTGATTAATTTTCAAATATTGAAATGGTTAAGATGTATATCCTATTTGCATCTTGTGAAGAGCAGTGAGTGCGGAGGGCTTATAGATCTCAGATACCTCCCTGAGCTGGGGAACATCCTGCAGAGCATTACAAGCTGCCAAGTACTTTCTGTTATCCCTTGATAATCAGGCTAATTGCCTAGAATGCATTATTTTTCCCCACATTCCTACTCTCATTCAGGTATTGATCACAGCTGTGAGGAGACCATACTCCTGGTTAAAACAATGCTTTATTTTTTTCTCCCAGAAATGTGTTCTATGGACTCTAACTCTGTATGACCTCTTGTCTCACATTGTGATATAAATGTGATCTTGGAGTATCAACAGCAAAAGTCAAAGTTTATTTCTGGCTGGCTGAGTTCAGCTCACATCATTATTCTTTGTGGTTTTTGTTGAGGGAGTATGAACTGCAGGATGAAATGTCAGCATAGACAATGTTACAGTGAGGGCACTAATTGGCTGCATTAACAAAAAAAACCACTTCAGTTGTTGGTATCATTTGTACTGTTTCTGTGTTCACTGCTGCTGTTCATTTTCAATTTCAAAATAAATCCCATATTTTTATAAGCATTAAAGCTATTGAGCTTTTCAGTTGTGTATCAATTTTTCAATAAGTCATATGAAAGAAGTATTTCAAATAAAAATGAGACTTTCTTAGTTGTCACTAATAAGGGTACAAAATGTATTGAAATAATGATAATACTTTATTCTGTCTAATGTGTTATTTTGAATGTCTTAATAATGGAATGTAAGAAGAAATATCAGTTTATTAAATAAGAAGCCAGAGTAATTCATTTGCTATAATTAGGTTTTGATATACTAATTACATATTTTCCTCTTTAGTATAATACGTTGCTTTTCAGATGTTGATAATATTTCTCATTAATATTACATTTGTTAATAATTATTAATTGCTATTTCCTAGAATAACAAAATATCTTTGGCTACAAAAAAGATTATAGTTGTCAATATGATTATTTCATTTTCAATGATTAATGATGTTGGCATTTGATGCATAATAAAATTTTTTACTTAGTATTTTTTCAATATTCTTTTTCTAAGAACATGAAAATACTTCTCTTTTCTTGTACCTCCAATAATAGTGTGTAAATAGAATCAGCTTTATATGTTAAAGTCATTAGCTATTTCTTTAGAAAATTATGAATTATTTTAAATAATTGGAAGTGGAAGAATATCAATTTTTGCATTGCTTAACCCAAATCCAATAATTTACAACATTTCGGGTGTTTCCAGTTGATTTTGTAATGTTTGCCCCTCCACCCCGATTTCTAGATGACTATATTTGTTCCATTTAACTTTTTTAATGTGTGAACTTTATTAAACTGTAAACTGAAAATATTCTTTGACTGAAAAGTAGTAATGTTTATTCAAGAAAGCTTATAATTAAAGCATGAGCTGTTTGGTATCAAAAGTTTCGATCTTGCATAATACATTTCTACATTACATCCACTCCTGGCACAATTTTATAGTCACACTTAAAGAACAACTATTTCTTTATCAATACCGCTTCTATATTTTTATATATGTTAGCACATTCAACTAATCTTTCACAAATGTTAAAAAGAGAATATCAAAAGAAAAAGCAAAAATGAATTTTCCAGATTCATGTCCAGAGATGCTGGCAGCAAAATAGCAAGATTGCCGAGCTATGTGCAAATGATACTATATGAGTGAAAAAAGGACAATGACATATGTAGGTAAAATTGTAACATTTCCAGAATATCTCACCTGGCTTTAGTGCATTTGCATATCCTCAGGGGTGGAGAGAAGTTTATCGCCATGTCAGTGGCTAATTACCTGGGCAACAGAGGGCTTGTCTGAAACTGAGAGGTTAAGGGGAGGAGCTGGCTTGCTTGCTGGCTTCATCCAGAGCAGGGGAGAAAGACGCCCAGGACTGCAGTTTGTGAGCAATAAATGGGTTTTAAACTTTATTTCTCCCTTTGACTGATTTCGGTTTTTAGAGGTATTTTGTCCCAGGATTTCCTCTCCCCAGACTTACATCTGGTGCAGTCAGTAGGCTGCCTCAGAATCCGAAATCTGTCATAATGGTGTGACCTTTGGGAGCGCTGCTCCTGTGGATGGTGGGGAGGCCCCAGCGGATGCAACAGCATAGGGTGCAGCTTCACCTGTTATTATCCCCCCAGCTGTGGGGCTTCCAATTTGGGAAATCCTAGTGGGGAATTGGTCTAGTAAAGTGCCTCCTAGAGGGGTGGGGCTTTCCTCAGAACTGGGAAAGTGTGGAAACACCAGAAGCTGCAGAATTAGGCCTCCGTGAGTTGGAAGACTGCTTGGAGACCTTAAGGGGCTGTGTAGTGGCTGGCCTTGTAGGATCTCTTTTCATCGAGATAGTCAAAAATGTTATACAGGAGAAAGAGAATTATCAAGGGACTCAGGCAGGAGAGAGACACACTTCAGCTTCGCATGGAGGAGCTGGGCGATAACCTGTGGGATGCTGTTAAAGAGGAGAAACAGTTACTGAAAAGGCAGGTCATGCTGCCAGAAGATTCCTTAGCAGTGGCCAGGGGGAAGATGGCAGGAAAAGCCACGTTGCAGGAGGCCATGGGGGAGGAGGAGGAACGAGTAGTGCCTTCAGCCCTGAAAATGCTGGAAGAGGAGCCCTTGGTGGAGAAGCCCAAGGGAGAAGAGGAGGAGGAGGGGCCACTGGCAGACCTGCTACCCAGGCCACCGCTGGAGGTACCGTCTTCTCCGTTTTAAAGGCCCGCCCAGCTGTAATTAAGAAAATAAAAATGAAACAACCATGGTATCCTCAGGGAGAGGAGCAGCCCCCTCCCCAGGTTGTGGGGCACTCCATGCTCCGCCCATATACCCAGGATGAACTGGTGGACAGGAGAGTCCGGTATAGGCAGAGGCCATCAAATCTCTGCCTACAGGGCTTTTACGTCTTTGGAATATGGGGGTGGAAAATGTTGTTGTGTCAGGTACTGATATGAGTAGAATGGTTTCCCTGATGACTTACCCTTCCCTCAGGCAGCAGTTGCAAAATGCCCATCATGCCTCAGGGAATCAGACACTCCTGGAATGGCTGGCAGCTGCCATCAGGGTAGTTTGGCCTAATCAGGGTGATTTACCATATTTTCCCAGTAGTTAGAAAATGTATGCAGAGCTCCAAAAGGTACTGTGGGAATTGGATATGAAAAATATCACCTATAATATGGACCCCCAGGGCCCTGATGAGGAGGCATTCACTATAGGAATGAGAAACCTGGTGCTGCATACAGCTCCCCCATCTCTCTTTGGATGCCTAGTGAATCCTCTTTCCCCAACATAGGACAACCAATAAGAGAGACTACTCATACTTTAGCAGATCTGGGGGAGGTTGAAACAATAAGGGCACTAAGGGAAGTACGGGCCACGACTGAAAGGAGAAGTACAAAAGGCCCTGTGAAGGTCTCGAAGACCCAGATGTGGGTTGATTTGATAAAGACCAGGGTAGTGAAAGAAAAACTCGATGAACAGCTCAACAGAATATTGTTAGAACTGTGGCACCAATTAAAGCCAGAGCAGCAGTTCCAGCCACTGAGGTCCAGGACATGGATACTAGAGTCCAGGCCTCATGCCTGGCCTGTGTCCCTGTAAAACTTCATGGAGACAGTACCCAGGATTCGCCTGAGCCCTCACCCCCACAGGAGGATAATTGGGCATCGTGGTTCAAATGAAGGGGGGGGTCAAAGTCCCCACCTTGGGGGACATGGTGGGGACCAGAGGTCACATTTAGAATTAGCAATTCATTGGTCCCCTGTGAATGTACAACATGTCCTGGTGCTGGTGGACACAGGACCTGAGTGTTCTTTGATTCATGGCAACCCTGAGGGTTTTCCTGGGAGCCCTGCTGTGAAAGGCAATTAGAGTGAAGAAAGCCCAAATCTCATTGGGGATAGGGCATTTATCCCCAAAGGATTATACCATGTACATTTTTCCCATCCCTAAATATATTTGGGTGGTAGATATCCTGCAGGGCCTGTGGTTACAGACCACTGCAGGTGAGTTCAGACTGAGGGTACATGTGGTAAAGGCAGTTCTGAGGGGACATGCTAAACACCCACCTGTTGCTCTTCCTGTACCTCAGCAGGTAACAAATATTAAGCAGTATAAATTGCCTGGGAGGCACAAGGAAATTGGAGAAACTACAGGAGTTGGAGAGGGTCGGCATCATAAAGCCCATTACAGTCCTTTTAATTCCCCAGTGTGGCCAGTAAGAAAGCCAGACAGCTCCTGGCATATGACTGTACACTACAGGGAATTGAATAATGTCACACCCCCTTTGCATGCTGCTGTCCCCTCTATAGCAGACATTCTGGACACCCTCAGCCATGAGTTGGGAATGTATCATTACATAGTATACATTCCTAATGCTTTCTTCTCTATTCACATAGCACAGGAAAGCCAAGAACAGTTTGCCTTCACATGGGATGGTGGCAGTGGAGATTCACTGTCCTTCCACAGGGATACCTCCACAGTCCCACCATCTGTCATGGACTTGTAGCCCAGGACTTGGTCACATGGAAGAAACCACAAACAGTGTGGTTGTATCACTACAATGATGATATTATACTTACATTTTATTCTCTTTCAGATTTAGAAGGGGCAGTTTCTAGACTACTGCAACATCGACAGGAAAAAGGATGGGCTATGAACAGCACCAAGGTTCAGGGACTTGGGAGTTGTCTGGTCGGGTAAATCTAAAGTTGTCTGGAAGTAGTTATAGACAAGGTCCAGGCTTTCCCCATCCCTACACTGTGGCAGTATAACAAGAGTCTTTCTTGGGCTACTGGAGAGTGTATATCCCACACTTGGCACAAACTCTGAAACCCTTATACCGGTTGGTATGAAAGGGCAACAGATGGGACTGGGATGAGACATGTGTAGCTGCTTTTCCTGCTTCCAATTGGGCAGTCAAGGCCATACCCTTGAATGTAATGGACTCATCAAGGCCCTGTGAACTAGATGTTCATGTAACTGAAGATAGTTATGGATGAGGTCTTTGGCAGCAGCTTCAATGGACATGCCAACCTATTGGATTCTGGTTACAGCTATGGCAAGGAGCAGAGGTTCCATACACCTTGACGGAGAAGCAACTGGCTGCTGTGTACTACACCTTGGTGGCTAGGGAGCCCATTGCTAGAATAGCTCCAACCAAGGTAATAACCACCTATCCCATCGTGGGGTGGGTGCGAGACTAGACCCAAAGGCCAGGAAGTGGTGTGGCACACACACCTACACTCACCAAATGGGGAGCATATTTACAGCAGTACACCACCCTCTCTATTAGCCCCTTAAGTGGAGAACGCCAATGCTTATTGGGGCCAGTGACCTATACCAGTGGAAAGCAGGAAGAACTTGCTTTTCAGACCTTGGTAGCTGAGAGTCCTTATCAGGAGGGAAAAGCCCCTATACCTGAAGATTCTTAGTACACAGATGGCTCCAGTCATTGGCAGCCCCCAAAGTGGAGGGCTGTGGCTTTTCATCCTAGGACTGAGACAACATGGATGGAGGATGGAGAGGGGAAGAGCAGCCATGGGCTGAGTTGCAGACAGTATGGCTCATGAACATCCACGAACCTTCCCCCCATAGTTGTCTGCACTTGTCTATCAGGGCTTGATCCTGTGGCTACCGATATGGTACCATGCCAACTGGATGGTTGGTCACCGGACCCTTTGGGGGCAAGAGTTGTGGCAAGACCTATGGGCTTCTGGTCAGACTAAGACTGTTACTGTATATTATGTGACCAGCCATTTGCCTTTGGCATCCCCAGGGAATGATGAAGCAGACACATTGGTCCAGGTGCACTGGCTAAAAGGAAATGGCTGCACCAGTGTTTGTTGCATGTGGGGCAAACGACAATGTGGGCTGTAGCCCAGAGGTGGGGCTTGCTACTGACCTTTGAAGAAGTTAGCAAAGCCCGGAAGAAGTGCCTTGTGTGTTCTAAGAGGGACTTACACCAAGTCCCACAGCAACATGGGACAATAGTAAAGGGGCTGAAAACCCTTGTCAGGGGGCAAACAGACTATATTGGGCCTCTACCAACTTCAGAAGGATATTGGTATTCCATGACATGTGTAGACACAGCTACTGGCCTATTGGTTGCTTTTCCTGCATGTTGTGCAGATCAGCAAACCACCAAGAGGGGCCTGGAGCATTTCTTTGCAGCCTATGGCCGGTTGCAGGTGATTGAGAGCCATCAAGGCACCCACTTTACTGGACATGCATTACAACAGTGGGTGCACCAATTAGGAATAAAGTGGAAATTTCATGTACCATATAATCCTACTGTGGCAGGCATGACAGAAAGGTACAACAGTTTGTTGAAATCTAGCCTGAAGTCGGACACTAATAGTCTATGGGGTTGGTCAGTTCGCCTCTGGACAGTGCTGTGGCATTTGAATGAGAAGCCATGTAAAGGAACTTTGAGCCCTGTGGATATGCTCACACACCTTGCTGCCTCTCCTATACAATGGTACGTCCAAACCAAAGAAGAGCTATTCAAGCCAGGATACGGCCAGCAGAGCAACATCCTGCTGCCTGCCCCTACTGCATTAAGCCCTGGAGACACTGTTGAATGGACATGGCCCTGGACATTTTGACACATGAACCAGTGATGGCTGGCCCTTCCCACACCTTGGAGGAAAGGCCTGGAAGCTGGCCTTGTGTGTATTCCTGGAATAACAGCTGAATGGCCCCAAAAGGTCATGGGAGTGTACCCAAAACATCCATGAGGTAAGAGAATCTTGTGGTAAGCTTTGTTTTATCTTTATGCCAGTGCATGTACATCCATAGCCTTATATATTGACCCATCTGAAACTCCCACAGGGAGCAGGGTGAAAGTCTGGTATACTAGACTAGAACAAGATCCCATTCCTGCCACTGTTTTATCACAAGACCACTCTCTTGTGCATGTATCCTACCTGATGGACAAGATTTGCCTATGCTGGTGTCATTAAAACATGTATCTTATCACCCTTAAGGTTATTTTCTCCTACAGTCCTTGTGACCTGAATGTACCCCTGGCTGCAGCTGTCGCATGATGTTTGCTCTGAACCCTCGGGTACTGCCTGCCTATGGAATGGATGAGCTATGGACTCTACCTGCATGGGACTTTGAACATAGCTGAATCCTCCGGCTTGAGGATTGTCATAATTTTATTGCTGTTGCTATTGTTATATCATTAGTCTGGTCACAATCCTCCAGTTTTCTTGCTCAGGGACCATTGCTGAAGAAAGAGAATGAGTAGATTATAAAACGAGATTTCTGGAAGAGTGGCCTGTGGGTAAAATTGTAACATTTCCAGAATATCTCACCTGGCTTTAGTGTATTTGCAAAGCCTCAGGGGTGGAGAGAAGTTCATCTCCATATCAGTGGGTAATTACCTGATCAACCGAGGACGAGTCTGAACCTGAGAGTTAAGGGGAGGTGACTGGCTTGCTTGCTTCCTGGCTTCTTCCAGAGCAGAGGAGAAAGATGGTCTGGGACTGCATTTTTTGAGCAATAAACGGGTTTTAAACTTTATTTCTCCCTTCGACTGATTTCAGTTTTTAGAGGTATTTTGCACCAGAATTTCCTCTCCCCGGACTTATAACATAAAAATAACAATCAGAACTAAAAGGCAGGTATCCAATGTATATAATTTATCTAAAAGGGCCACAAGGAGAATCATATTAGTCAAGTTGAGAATATGGTTTGTGGTGTCTGGAACCTGGCATAATAGGCAGTCAATAAATATCAATGGAATTCATTGAAAGTCGTTGAGGATTAGAGTGACTTTATGGGAAGGAATGGAAGAGATTGTGTTTTGGGAACTGATGGAGAGTGACAGATATGGTAATTATGATAGTATGTTTTGAATGACATCCTGGGCCAAAAATTTAAATAATCTCAATTTCAGCAACAGTACTGAAAGGGAAAGAAATATTTTTGTTTCGCTTTGTTTTGGAGAAAAAAATATAAAAATTAAAAATAGTATTGGTTTTTCCTCACCACATTTATCACTACTGATTCCAAGTTTGATGCATACTATAATCTGGATATTTCTTTTGAAAATGTTTGGATAGTGAACTTACGTGCTGTTCTTACCCATCCTGGCCATAACCTGGATGCTTGTGAGTCCCAGGTGTTATTGCCTGGCTTTTTCTTAAGGGGATAGTGATGAGTGTGTCAAATATGATAATCCTTAAAGGCTTAGTATTTGTGATGACAGACATATCTCCTACCTGCCTTCCACCACACCTCCCAGATTGTGGACATGGGAACAAAGTTAACCTTTCATAAGCATTTCTACCCCTTGGATATTAATCCCAATGACTTTGGTATAGTCACACAGATGATATGGTGAAGGTTTACAGAAGATAGCTTGTAGAGTAGAGTTCATATGCATTGACTCGACCATATTATTTTATTTATCTGGAACAATTATAATGGAGAGCATATAATTATTTCTGAAATATTTCACAATTTTAAAGTACATTTTCTTACTACTTGAACAATGATCACTCTTGTGCAACATTTACTTTTTACCAAAATCAGAGAAAATATAACAGTATCCTTTAGGGAAAAACCCTAATACAAACCTTACAATTCACTTATCTTTCTCACATGAGCTAAAAGTAGGAAACCACATTATAGTAAATGTCTTCTCCATAGAATTAATTGGCTTCCAGATCATGGAAAGATATGAGAATTAAGGTGATATCAGAGGTTTCATTTTGCTGAGAATGTTTCCATTGTTACCTGCCTTTTTTAGGTAACTGTACAGAAACGTCTTTGAACAATCTTGGTGCCTTCCTAGATAGAAAGAATGTAGGTTCCCCTTTCTTTCTAGTGAGTATCTTTTTTAGAAGATTCTGACCAAATACTTTCTGAAAACATATAATAGCTTTGGGTTGAATATACATTTCCATTGAATTATCAGTTGCCATTTATTTATTTTTTTGACAGAGGGGAAAAAAACAAGAAATTAAACATAAGAGAAAAATGATGGATGTAGGAAAGACAATGATGACATAGTGTAAGGTAAATTGATGACACTGAATAGAGAATACCAAAAATAGAAGTGAAAAAATACTTAGGTATAAAACACAGGACATTTTTCATGATATGAAGATAGAACTTACTTACCAAAAGGTGATGCATCTCCTGGGTATATACTAGAATTTGAACATAAATAATTATTTGTACTTGGAGAAAGAAACCCTCATTTTCTTATAGGGGCAAAATTCAGATTGGTCTTAGATTAAACACAACTGATGCTCAATGATTGACAAAATAGTGAATGGCCAATAAAATTCTAAGAGTTGTATTATGCAAGTTTGTTTTTCTATAAGTAAAACATTTAATAAATTATAAGTAAAACAATAAACTTATATAAAATTCTAAGACTTTCAAGAATATTAAGAATCTAAGTCTACTACCAATCAATTTCAAAAAATGCAGCCAGAATCAAATATCTAAGATATCAGCAGATATGTCATAGAATTTATTTATGGGACTTTGAAGATTCTTTAACGAACTCCAACCATCCAAGCGATACATTGAAAAACAGGAATGGGTAACTAGTTAAACTAGCACCAGGAATGAAAAAGACTACATCATTGCAGATTCAGTCTATCAAAAGTTATTAATAGTATATCATAAATAAACTTATAATTTTATTATTTGACAGCTTGGATGAACTTAATTTGTTAAAAAAATGCAACTTATTACACAGAAGTGAAAAAAGTCAAACATTTGAACTTCGACCTCTTCTTAAAGCAAAAAATTAATGAATTCTTCAAAAATTTTATGCAGGAAATTATATTAATTTTGCACAAACTCTTACAGAGAATAGGGAAAGAAGACCATTTCCCAACTTTTAATGCAGCAAGCATATATTTAATACCAAAATTGAATAAAGATATTATAATAAATGAAGAGATACAAAATCAATGAATATGCATGAAAAAAATGCCTCAGTAAAATAGTCTCAAACAAATCTAGCAGTATATAAAAAGGGTAATACATTGGAACCAGGGGAGATTTATTCCAGAAATGCAGTTTGCTTAATATGCTAAAATCAGTAAATGTAATTTATCATGTTAATCAAAAGGAGGAGAAAAAGATCTTATGAAAATCCTAATAGATGAAGAAACATTTTTTTTCAACATTCAACAACTTTGAGTGATTGATATTAAAACCAAAATCATTAGCAGGACAGTCATAGAAAGGAATGGCCTGATGCTGCTAAAAGGCATAGATTATGAATCTCAGCTCACATCATTCCCAAAAGTAAAATATTCAAAACTTCCCCTGAAAGTAAGGAGACAAGGCTTACAAAATTACTCATTTCCAAATTAAAAAAGAAAAACTGTTCTCTTAGTAAGCTGGGAATATAGGGAAACTGCCTTAACTTGAAAAAAATATATTTACAAAACCCTATATCTACTTAATGGTGAGAAATTTGGAAGGTTTCCTGATAACATTAGGAATAAGGAAAGGATATCCCCTCTTACCATACCTTTTCAAAATCATAATGGAAGCCCTAGATGATAAAATAAGACAAGAAAAGGAAATTAAAAAATATACTGATTGGGAATGATGAAACAAAATAGTCTGTGTTCATAGATGAAATTATTGTCTATGTAGATAATCAAAACAAAAATAAAAGTCCTGGAGCTCATAAGTGATTACAGCAAAGTTGCAAGATACAGGGTTAATAAACAAATGTCACCCACTTTCATATATACCACAATGAACAAGTGGAATTTGAAATTACAAACAGAATGTAATTCACATACCCAATTTAAAATAGTTATAAATATAATAAAAATATATATGAGATATTTATAAGGAAAACTCCAAAACTCTGATGAATGAATTTAAAAAGAACAGCTAAATAAGTGGAGAGATATTCCATGCTCATGGATAGGGACATTTAATATTATCAAGATGTCTGTTTTCCTCAACTTGATCTATAGATACAATGCAATCTCAGTCAGTAACCCAGCAAATTATTTTTTGGATATCAACAAATTAATTCTAATGTTTATATGGAGAATCAAAGATTCAGAATAGCCATCCCAATAATTGAGCCAGACGAACACAGTTGTAGAATTGACAGTGCCCAACTTCAAGACTTACTATATATAAAGTTACAATAATCTAGACATTGTCATATTGATAAAAGAATAGATGAGTAGATCAATGCAACAGAATAGAGAGCACAGAAATAAACCCATAAATATAGTCAACTGATCTTTGACAAAGGAACAAAGGCAATGAAATGAATTAAAAACAGTCCCTTCAACTGGAGCAACTGAACAGGCATGTTAAAAAAAAAACACATGAATCTAGACACAGACCAGATACTCTTCATAAAAGGTAACTCCAAATAGATCACACACTAAATGAAAAAATGCAAAACTATAAAATTCCTAGAAAATAACAAATGAGCAATCTAAATGATCTTAGGTTTGGACAGAAGATAACATTTGGAAAAGACATATCTAAAAAAGGACTATTATAAAAAATATACAAAGAAATATAACTATAAGAAAACTAACCTGATTACAAAATGGAAAAAAAAATATCTGAACAGATATTTCTCCAAAGAAGATAATCAATATTAAACAAGCATATGAAAAGATGGTCAATATTATGTGTATGAGGCAATTTTAAATTAAAACAACAATGAAATACCACTACATACCTATTAGAATGGCCCAAATCCAAAATTTTTACAAAACAATTGCTCTTAAGCATATGGAGGGACAGAAACTATCACCCATTGCTGACAGAAAGGCAAAATGGTGCAGCCACTTTGGAAGATAATTTAGCAGTGTATTAGTAAACTAATCATACTCTTACCATGTAATCTATCAACCACACTCCTTGATATTTACTCAGAGGAACTAAAAACTTATGAACACACAAAAACCTGTGGATGGATGTTTATAACAGCTTTATTCAAAATAGTCAAAACTCGGAAGCAACCACAATATCCATCAGTAAGTAAATGGATAAATAAACAATGATATATCCAGACAATGAAATTATTCAGCACTAATAAGAAATAAGCTTAAAAATGAAATCTTAAATACTTATTACTAAGTGAAAGAAGCCAATCTGAAAATGTTCACATACTATATGACTCTAACTACATGGACCTTTTCAAAAAGGCACAGCTATGGAGACAGTGAAAAGATTAGTGGTTGCCAGGAGCTAGTGGGGAGGGTTGGATGAATAGATAAACCACAGATAATTTTTAGGGTAGTGAAACTACTATGTATGAATGGATACATGTTATTACACATTTGTTAAAACCCACAGACTGTATAACACAGTAAATCAAACCTAATGTAAACTATGGACTTTGGGTGATAAAATGTGTCAATGTATATTCATTGACTTTAACAAGTATTTCACTCTGGTACTGGATGTTTAGTTGGAGAAGCAGGAAGTACATGGGAAATCTGTACTTTCCACTCAATTTCTCTGTGAACCAATACTGATCTAAAAAATTTGTGTATTTAAACACACACACACACACACACACACACACACATACACATATATGTGGAATTTTAGCCAGTGAAATAAGGAAAAAATCGCACTTTAAGTGATGAAATACAACTTCTCATTATTGGAAGATTCTGTGATTATGCACATAGAGCACAAAAAGCTATTATAATTAATTAAATTCAGAAAGTTTGCTTGATACAAAATCCATTTAAAGTTAAATATATTTACATTTACCTGAAACAAATAAAATAAAATTTTTAAATATATTGGTTATATTATCAAAAATCAAATACTTAGAATAAATGTCTACACTAAAATCAACAAAACACTATTGAAATAAGTGTGTAAATAAATAATATTATAGACCATACTTGTGGAGAAGCTAAACATACTGAACTTTTCCCGAAATTTAATATAAAGTCAAAGCAATTTCATTCAAAATTCCAGCAAAATATTGGTGACACTGATGATTCTAAAAATTCTTATAGAAATAAAAAGCTCCAATAATGTCCAAACTAATACTGAATAGGAAGAAAATAGCTTGATTAACACCAATACTAACACTAAAGGAGTGTTTGGTATTAACACAATAATAGTAAACTGTTTAAAGGGACAGACATAGAGAATTCAGAAAGAGTTCAGTGCTTAAATGGTCACCTGATTTACGACTCAGTGTCAAAGTAATGCTATGGAACGGACAAGTGTCTTACCAATGGGTTTCAGCCCCCGGAAAGTTCACTATGAATTCAGTGTGACCAAGGAAATGACAGTAGAATATTTCTTTGGGGTGAAAAGGTTTATTACCTGGTTTTTTTCCCGGCCGTAGGTTGAGCACTAGCGTCTCTGCCTCCACCCAGAGCACTGGGCTGAACTCTCTATATAGTGCAATAATAGCTTATTGCCTATGGGTGTGGAAACAGTAGCCTAGCAACAGGCCAGTTACATCATCAGGTGGTTTAAGTTCATTGAGGATCCTAGCTATAGGAACCCCAACCACCCTACACTCCACCCCTACAGGATTCTCACCTTAAAATCTACATGCTCTCAATCTTCCACAATGGTCTCTGTGTGCGAAATCTGGAGCACTCTAACCAGGGGCAATAAGACATATGTTTTAATGATACCAACATAGGCAAATCTTGTCCATCAGGTAGGATTCATGCAAGAGAGTGGTCCTATGATAGGACTGTAGCAGGAAGGGGGTCCATTCCAGATCTAGTATACCATACTTTTACTCCTTTCCCCGTGGGGTTTACTGAAGGGTCTATATAGTGCTACTGGAGGTGCATGCACTGGCCATAACGATAAAACAAAACTCCCCAGTAAGATGCACCTACCTTCTGGCCGAGAAATCTGAAGCACTCTAACCAGATTCCACAACAGCAGCAGAGGCTGACAACAACTTAGAGATAATAACAAAAATTAAGATACAACAAGATTTTGATACAGATAACAAAAAGTATAATAATCCTCAAGCCAGAGGAAGTTCCCAATTCACAAAGACTTTAGGGGCAATAAGACATATGTTTAAATGACAACAACATGGGCAAATCTTGTCCATCATGTAGGATGCATGAAGAGAGTGGTCCTGTGATAGGGCTGTCTCATTCAGGATATACTACTGTGACTTTTGGCGGCCACTCTGCTGTTATTCCAGGAATACACAGGAGGCCAGCTTCCAAGCCTTGTCCCCAAGGTGCCAGGAGAGCCAGCCATCATTGGTCCATGTGTTGAAAGGTCCAAGGCCACATCCACTCAATGGAGTCTCTAGGGTTCAGTGCAGTTGGTGCTGTCATAAAGATAATATTCTGGTCGCTGAACCTCGGCTTCAGTGAGTCCTCCTTGGTTTGTACTTGCAGTTGTATAGGGTAGGCAGCCATATGTGTAAACATGTCTGTGGGTCTCAGGGCTCCCTTTCAGGGTTTCTCATTCAAACATCATAGCCCAGTCCATAATTGGACTGACCATCCCCATAGACTATTGATACCTGACTTTACCCCAGAATTTAATAAGCCATTGTGCCTCTCTATCATGCCTACTATTGTAGGATTGTATGTCACGTGAAGCATCCATTTGATTCCCAGTTGTCACACCCATTTTTGCAGTGTATGTCCAGTAAAATGGGTGCCCTGATCACTCTCAATTACCTGTGGTCAGCCATAGGCAGCAAAGATATTCCAGGCCTCTTTTGGTTGTCTACTGGTCTGCACAATGGATAGGAAATGCAACCAAAAGTCCAGTAGCTGTATCCACACAAGTCATGGCACACCTATATCCTTCTGACACAGGTAGAGGCCCAATATAGTCTCTGGGTCACCTGACAAGGGGTACTGGCTCCTTAGCTATTGTCCCATGTTACTGTGGAACTCGGTGTAAGTCCCTTTTAGAGCACACGACACACTCCTGTCAAGCTCTATTAACTTCTTCAAAGGTCAAAGGCAAGCCCCACCAGCAGGCTACAGCCCAAATTGTCTTTTGCCCTGCATGCAACAAACGCTGATGTAACCACTGGGCTATATCAGAGGCAGGTTTTTCTTCTAACCAACGTATGTGGGCCAATTTATCTGCTTCATTATTTTCTGGGGAGGCCAGTGGCAAATGATCTGTCACATGGTATACTGTAATTATTTTAGTCTGACCACAGATCCATAAGTCTTGCCACAATTCTTGCCCCCAAAGGGGTCAGTGACCAACCAACCAGCTGGCATGGTACCAGATTGGTAGCCACAGGGTCAAGCCCCGATAGACAGCCCAGCTGTCAGTGCAGACAACCATAGGGGAGGGCTCCCGGCTGATCACAAGTCACACGGCCTACAACTCTGCCCATTAGCTGCTCTTCCCCTCACCATCTTCCATCCATATTGTCTCAGTGTTAGGATGGAAAGCTATGGCCCTCCATTTGGGGGCTGCCCATGGCTGGAGCCATCTCTATACCATGCATCTTCAGGTAGAGGGGCTCTTTTCTCCCAAAAGGGACTCTCTGCTACTAATGTTTCAAAAATAAGTTCTTCTGCTTTTCACTAGTATATGTCACCAGCCCCAATAAACGTTGGAGTTCTTCACTCAAGGGGCTACTAGAGAGGGCACTGCACTGCTGTAGGTAAGCACCCCACTTGGCTAGTATGGGCATTTGTGCCACACCACTCCTTGACTTTTGGGTCCAGTCTCGTACCCACACCAAGATGGGATAGGTGGTTATTACCTTTATTAGGGCCATTCTGGTGATGGGTTCTGTAGCCAGCAAGGTGTGATACATGGCAGCCAGTTGTTTTTCTATCAAAGTGTATCGTACTTCTGCCCCTTTCCAGAGTTGTGACCAAAATCCAATAGGTTGGCGAGTTCGTTCAAGCCTCTGCCAGAGACCCCAGCCATAACTGTTTTCAGTCACATGAATGTCCAGGTCACAGGGCCTTGATGGGTCTATCATACTCAAGGCCTGCATGGCCTTGACTGCTCGTTTTGCTGTAGTGAAGGCAGATGCAGGTGTCTCATCCCAGTCCCACCTGACATCCTTTCATACCAACTGGTATAAAGGCTTCAGAATTTGTGCCACATGCAGGATAAACACTCTCCAGTAGCCTAGAAGCCCCAAAAACTCTTGTAGCAATGCTACAGTTGTAGGGGTCGAAAAGCCTGTATTTTATGTATGACTGCTTCTGCTACAACACTGGTCTTACCCGACCAGATGACTCCCAAGAATTTGACAGACAAACCAGGTGCCTGAAACTTGGTACTTTTCACACCCTATCCTTTCTCCTGTAAATGTTGCAGCAGTCTAGGTGCTGCACCTTCTAGATCTGAAAGAGAATCAGATGTGAGCATGATATCATCAATATAATGGTACAGCCACACTGTTGGCAATTTCTCCCACATAGCCAAGTCCTGGGCTACAAGTCCATGCCAGATGGTGGGGCTGTGGAGGTATCCCTGTGGAAGGATGGTGAAAATCCACTGCCGTCCTTCCCACGTGAAGGCAAACTGTTCCTGACTTTCCTGCTCAATGTCAATGGAAAAGAGACATTAGTAAGATCTTCCACATAATGGTATGTTCCTAGTTCATGGCTGAGGGTATCCATCAGGTCTGCAATACAGGGGACAGCAGCATGCACAGGGGGTATGACTTTATTCAGTTCTCTATAGTTCTCTATAATCCACATTCATACACCAGGAGCCATCTGGCTTTTTTACTGGCCACACTGGGGAATTGAAAAGATTATGGGTGGGCTTTATAATATCCACATTTTCCAGTTACTGGAGAGTTTCTCAAATCTTTTTATGCCCTCCAGGAAATTTGAGCTGTTTAGTATTAATCACCTGCTGTGGCAAAAGCTTAGCTATGGGCAGGTGCCTACAACATCCCCTCAGAACTGCCTTCACCACACATACTCTCAATCTGAACTCCCCTGCAGTGGTCTGCAACCATAGACCCTGCAGGATATCAATCCCAAAATATACTCAGAGATAGGAGATATATACATAGTATACTCTTTGGGGGTAGACACCCTATTCCCAAAGGGATTTGGGCTTGTTTCCCTCTGGTAGTCTTACTCCCATATCCATTTATGATAGTGGGGGTGTCCCAGGTAACCACTCAGGGTTACCAAGAATCAGAGAACATTCAGCCCCTATGCCCACCAGAGCCAGGACATGGTGTATGATTACTGGGAACAATGGATAGCTATTTCAACATGTGGCCTCCTGTCCCCCCTCAGTCTCTCAGGGCAGATACCTAGACTTTTCCCCAAGTCTGTGTTCCCCAATCATCTTCCTGTGTGGGCTCAAGTGAGGTTGACTTGCTCTCCAGCAGGAAGTCTTGCAAACACACAGGCCAGACTTGTGGCTGTGTCTCTGACCTCTGCCTCTTTGGTCTTAATGGCTGGAACTTCTACTCTGGTTTTAGTTGTTGCCATAGCTCTAGTAAGATCCTATTTGACTTCCCATCTAATTTCCTTCCATCTGCTTCTGCCCATATTAAGTTAATCCACGTCTGGGTCCTTGTAACCTTCATGGGGCCCATTATATTCTTCTTGTGAGTAGCAAACCTTATTTCTTTCTGGGTTCTCATTGCTTCAGCCCCTCCTAAGTCTTCTACTGCACATGTCACCTCACTTATGGACTGCCCTAGGTGAGGGGCAAACATGGCCAGTAGAGACCCAAAGAGGGATGTGGGACTCATTTGAAGCACAATATTTCTCATACCTGTAGTGAAAGTCTCTTCAACTGGGCAATGATTCTCTGGATTATAGATGGCATTTCTTATGCCTAGCTCTTGTAACTCCTGCTGGAGCTTAGCATATGTCTGCCATCTAGCAGGAGAGGATGGTGGATCACCCTGATTGGGTCACACAGCACAAAGTGCAGCCATAAGACAATTGAGGAGGAAGTGATTCCCTGGGGTCTTATGTGCATTTTGTAATCGCTGCCTCAAGGCAGGCTGCACCGTCAGGGAAGCCAGCTTTCCCATCTCTTATCCCAACAGATCAATTCCATCCACCCCTAAGACCCACAGATGCAGGAGCCAAGCTGATAGTGACTCCAAGGGCTTCTTCCTAAATGGGGAGCCCAAATCTACCAGCTCAGCCTGAGTATAGGGGCGGACCATAGAGGGCTCCATGCCCTGGGGAGGGGGCTGCACCTCTCCTTGAGGAACTCTCAGCTGCTGGGTCTTTATTTTCTTTACAACCACTGAGCATGCTTTCAATACAGCAGGGGCCAGTGCCTCCAGCACCACCCCTTCATCCTTCTCCAGCTCCTCCTTTTCTGAGGCTGATGGCACCTTTCTCTCCCCTCCTCTGAGTGCCTCCTCAGCTACATCCTTTACCTTTTCTACAGTGTCTTTCAGTAATGCTAGGTCAGTCTTCAGCAGCTCTGTTACCTTCATCTCAATGCTTTGCAGCTGGCATTCTTGTGCCACCTCTGCCTGTGCTTCCCTCAGGAGTTCATCTTTTTCCTTTATGATTTTTTCCTCCTTCAGAGCACCTGGCAACACTGCCATCTAATTCTGTAAGGAATCTTTTACCTCTTCAATGGCACCTATCTGCTGGCGTTCTCATGCTGCCTCCTCTCGCATCAATGCCATTTCCTTCTTCAGGGAATCCACAGAGGTTTGCATCTCGTGTTCTTGTTCTGCCATTTCTTGGGTCTTTCTCAGGAGTGTGTCCTTCTCTTATGTAGACTTTTTTAATACTGTGAAAAGCATCCAACCTACAGTCCCCACTGCTTCACGGGCAGTCTGCCTTTCAAAAAAACCTACGTACTATACCAAGGGCTAATCCTACTGCCTCAGGTATCACCTCCACTTGCCTCCAGTCCTGGGTTGGGGCCAAGCCCTCTAGGAGGCAAGCCACATCAGACCACATACACACTGGGGGACAATCCACTGTCTCCCCATTCACAGGGGCAGTCGGCTGAAGCACCACTCCCATAAGGGCAGCCTGTCTTTTTCCTTGGTCAACAATGAACCCTGCCAACTTTACCAATTATCTTGCCAATGGACTTCAGTCCCCAGCAAGGTCGCTATGGATTCAGTGTGACCAAAGAAACGACCGTAGAATGTTTCTTTGGGGTGAAAGGGTTTATTACCCTGCTTGTTCTCCTGGTGGTAGGTCAGGCACTAGCATCTCAGCCTCCTTCCAGAGCACTGGGCTGAGCTCTCTATATAGTGCAATAATAGCTTATTGCCTATGGGTGTGGTAGCCTAGCAACAGGCCAGTTCCATCATCAGGTGGTTTAAGTTCAGTGAGTATCCTGGCCATAGGAACCCCAGCTTCCCCCAACAAGGATTTCAGTAAATTATGTTTAGTCAATCTTATATCTACACATGAAAAAAGTGAATTTTGGCCTTATGAAATACAAGAAAAATAAATGAATTTATTGGGTCATTTATTTGTATTCTCTCATGATCAAGGAATTATTTTAATTAATTAATTTAAATAATTTGTTTGGAAAAATGCTTTACTATCATCCATTTACATTATATAGTCTTTTTTAAATTACTTTTTTATTAAGGTATTATTGATATATACTCTTATGAAGGTTTCACATGAAAAAATGTGGTTATTACATTCACCCATATTATCATGCCCGCCTCATACCCCTTTGCAATCATTGACCATCAGTGTGGTAAGATGCCACAGAGTCACAATTTGCCTTCTCTGTGCTACACTGTTTTCCCCATGATCCCAATGTGTCCCAATCATAATACCTCTCAATACCCTCTCCCTCCCTCCCCAACTGCCCTCCCCCACCCTTCCCCTTTGGTAACCACTAGTCCCTTCTTGGAATCTCTGAGTCTGCTGCTGTTTTGTTCCTTAAGTTTTGCTTCATTGTTATACTCCACAAATGAGGGAAATAATTTGATACTTGTCTTTCTCCACCTGCCTTATCTCACTAAACATAATATCCTCCAGCTCCTTCCATGTTGTTGTAAATGGTAGGATTTCTTTCTTTCTTATGGCTGAATAGTATTCCATTGTGCATATGTACCACATCTTCTTTATCCATTCATCTACTGATGGACACTCAGGTTGCTTCCATATCTTGGCTATTGTGAACAGTGCTGCAATAAACATAGGGATGCATATGTCTTTTTGAATCTTGGAAATTAAATTATTTGGGTAAATTACTAGAAGTGGAATTCCTGGGTCAAATGGTATTTCTATTTTTAGTTTTTTGAGGAACCTCCATACTGCTTTCCACAATGGTTGAACTAGCTTACATCCCCACGGACAGTGTAGGAGAGTTTCCCTTTCTCCGCATCCTTGCCAACATTTGTTGTTCTTAGTCTTTTGGATGCTGGCTATCCTTACTGGTGTGAGGGGATATCTCATTGTGGTTTTAATTTGAATTTCCCTGATAATTAGTGATGTGGAGCATGTTTTCATGTGCCTGTTGGCCATCTGAATTTCTTCTTTGGAGATGTGTCTTTTCATATCCCCTGCCCATTTTTAATAGGGTTATTTGCTTTTTGGTTGTTGAGGTGTGTGAGTTCTTTATATATTTTGGATGTTAACCCCTAGTCGGATAAGTCATTTAGAAATATATATTCTCCCATACTGTAGGATGCCTTTTTGTTCTGTTGATGGTTTCCTTTGCTGTACAGAAGCTTTTTAGTTTGATGTAGTCCCATGTGTTCATTTTTGCTTTTGCTTCCCTTGCTCGAGGAGATGCGTTCAGGGAAAAGTTGCTCATGTTTATATTCAAAAGAGTTTTGCCTATGTTGTCTTCTAAGAGTTTTATGGTTTCATGACTTACATTGAGGTTTTGATCCATTTCGAGTTTACTTTTGTGTATAGGGATAGACAATAATATATATTACAGTCTTCTTGTTGTAAATGTTTGTATAACCATGGCTCAGATAATAGCAATCAAATGTAAATAATTATTTAGATGTTATTTGTGGCTTTAATAATTCTACTTTGTTGCAATTTCTCCCTTATGTTTATAATGAGAGCATATCATGTCCATAAAATAAATACAATAATTATATAAACAACAATAGACAAAATATGGATTGAGCCATGGGAAAAATAATTGATGCACAATTTATTAGAAGATCTCATTCTGTAACCTTACAAATGACAAATTTAGAGACATGCTATTATTATACAGGAACAGTTTTTGAAATGAGATCAAATAAAAGATTATTGCATATTAGACTGGAATACAAAAAAATCAGACAGCTAAGTATGAACAGTTTATCTGTGAAGATAATAGAGAAAAGATAACGATTATTCTTGCTAATGAATAGAACAGCCAGAAAGCTAAACAGTGAGGACATCAAAGCAGGTTATTTCTGATCTGTCAACAGGTTTTTTTTAATCCTCTGCTATACTTAACAGATGCTGTGGTAAATACAAGAAAAGAAGAAGATATGATGCTTGACCTATTGGAGCTTATAGGCTATTGAAAAATGTTGTAAAAGTAAGTAAGAGAAGAAATTGAGACTATCCAGTTACTCCAGAAGCGAACTATCTTGAGGAGCAGAGGAAACTGGGTTCTCATGGAACCAAGGAGCAAGTGTCGACACAGACAAAAGTAAATTATCAGTGATAAGATGGATGCACATGAAGTAGTGTTTGAAGTTGATTACCTTAACACAAACAAAAAAGACAAAAAAGAGATAAAGGGAGAATGTCAAGAAAAAAGACAATAAGGTTTGTGGTAGTGCCAAATGTTCAGTTTACATAAATCCAGTTTTAATAGATAAAAAAACAATGAGAAGTGATTTGGGGTAGAACTAGGAAAAATCATAATAGATAATTTTTTTTAATAACTTTGCTTGTGTGATATTGGAGTTTTCCTTTCTACATTCCATACTGTAGAGAACAAAAACTCAGAGGAAAGTTTTCCCCATAATTATCTTATTTGCTTATGGATACACAATTCTGTACTCATCTTTTTAGGCACCTTTATATATTGATAGGCATTAAGTTTTCAATGGCATTTTAGCCCAAGTGGGACTCTTACCTTGCTTATGACTATATTTCCAAAACTGGTGTGTATGTGTGTTTGTGTATGTGCCAAATAAACTAGTCATCATCTTGTATCAGTTTGTGATTAGTATAATTTTGGAGTACTACATTCTTTATAAATGAAGGCCTATGAAGCATTTAGAAAAAAAATATACATTACAGTAAGCCAGGTATTATGCTTTATCAAAGGTAATTCAAAAGTAATGGTTTGCAAATTGTTTCTGTTCATACATTTAAGTCTCCATAACATATGTGCCTAAAAATTACTAGCTGCTAAAAAAAAAATAATTTTCATAAAATTATCTGGAAAAATCAGAAAGCACAAACAAACCAAAAAAAAAAACGAGGGTATAGAGAATAAGAGCAACACCAACAGAGAGAACACAAAATGAGGTATAATTTTAAAATTAAAATGAGAAGAGAATAGTAATACCTATCTATACATAAACTATTTGGAACTCTCAGTGACTGAACAAAATATTCTGATGACATGATGTGGAGCATATTTTCAAATGTTTATTTGCCCTCTCTATATATTCTCTGGTGAAGTGTCTGTTCAGATCTTTGGCCAAATTTTTAATCAGGTTGTTTGTTTTCTTGTCGAGTTTTTAGAGTTATTTATTTTACATAACAGTCCTTTATCAGATGTGTCCTTTGCAAATATTTTCTCCCGGTCTGTGATTTGTTTCTTCTATTTCTTTTGAAGAATTCAATGAAGTCTAATACCTCAATTGTGTTGTATTTAAAAAGGCATCACCCTACCCAAGGACATCTAGGTTTTCTCCTATGTCTTGGAGAAGTTTTACAGTTTCACATTTTGCATTTAGGTCTATGATGTACTTTTAGTTAGTTTTTATGAAGTGAAGTAAAGTTTGTGTCTAGATTCATTTTTTTGCAGGTGAATGTTCAGTGTTTCAGCACCTTTTGAAAAGACCACTTTGCTTCATTGCTTTGCCTTTGCTCCTGTGTCAGAGATCAGTTGACTATACTTCTGGGGGTCTATTTCTGGGTTCCCTACTCTGTTCCACTGAGCTGTCTGTTCACCAGTACCACACTGTCTTAGTTACTGTAGCTTTACAGAGGTCTTGAAGTTGAATAGTGTTACTCCTCTAATTTTGTTCTTCTACTTCCATATTACGTTGGCTATCCTGGGTCTTTTGCCTCTCCATATAAACTTTAGAATCAATTTTTTGATATCCATAAAATAGCTTACTGGGCCTTTGATTGGGATTGCATGTAATCTATAGGTTAAGTTGGGAAGAAACATTTTGACCAGATTGAGTCTTCCTATTCATGAACATGAATTAACTCTCCATTTATTTAGTACTTGGGTTGCATTACTCATAAAAGATTACATTTTAAACAATAATTTATTTGTGGTTCTTAAACATTTAATAAGAAGTACATATAATATTAAGAGCTTTTAAAAGAAAAAAAGAATCCAGGCACATCCCTTAAAATAAAAATAAAACAAATGCTTCATTACCTCTTAATTTTTGAAAAGTTTGAAAATTCTGGACAATATATCATTAATTTGAGAGTAATAATAAGTGGGATACAAAACACATGTTATGTTACAAGGTTAAAAAAGCTAATATTCCCTTAATAAAATTAGTTGAAATAAATATTTGTATAAGTTTATATTTAAATATATTTGTATATATACCTATATATATTTATATATTTATATAAGTGTAAATAAATAGATAAAACATTGTTTACTATTATAAAAAGGATGTTTAGAGCACTTTTTAAAGTACATCATCTGTCAGTGGTCATTTCAACATGTGGTACAAAGAGGCATGTGTCTGTACAAAGCAAGGCAAGATTAGAGGTATACAATTTTGCTTTGTATTTTTATACTACTTCGTCAAAAAAACCAAAGTCAGGGCAAGGTTGCTGATTTGCTCAAATATCTGGATTTGTTGGAAAGGCCTCGGTTATCCTGTTGTTTTTGTGACAGAGAGGAAATGTAATAGATACTAAATAATTTTATCAATATTGTACATTTATTAAGAAATATGTCTATTAGTATCAATTTTATTGCAGTTTATAATATTAAATGTGTATTGGTGCTGTTATTCAATATTTAATAAAGTTAAAAACTTAATTAATATTTGAATATTTACCAAAATTCCTGGGTGGAGCTACATTAGTCATGGTGGTCAGTGAAATGATGTGCTCCTGGTTGAGGCTGTTAAAAGCTCTTACTTAATCATCCAGCTCAAGGAGACCACATGTGTTGGTGTAAACATCTGATAGAAGCAGATGGCCCTGAAACATCACAGGATGAAAAGCTGTATCTAGAGTCTTCAAAACTGAAAATGAACTTTGTGTGAGCAAAAAATAAATTTCATGTGCAATCCACTGTTTCCAGTTTTGTTTGTTACTGCAGCATAACTTCATCTATCCTAGCTAATGCATCCTTCACAAACATCTCTCTGATGAAGAAAAGCCGCATAAAGTGGAGGAAGTAAAATATGCAATTACAGAGGTCATGTCTTTAAATCATCAAACACCTGATTGTGGGAGTTAGTGAAGAAACAGTAGGGAAGAGGCTGTGTGAAGGCGACATCCTCCCAACACTTATTCAATGGAAAAGTGAAGTATTAAAACATTTTATTACTTACTGTTTAAAGTATTAGTCATAAAACTTGTTGAGAGGTAAATGGGTACATTTTTGGAAGGCAGTATGGCAACATACGTGAATATTAAAATTGTGCAGATTCTTTGGCCTAGCAATTTCATTTCTAGAAATTGATTCTCCAAAAATAACTGAATAGAATTGAAAATGTGTTTAAAAATGGTTATTTCAAAATTAGTGGTAAGTTATAAATATCCTAAATACCCAATAGAGAATTGTTCAAATAGTCACTTATGACATTTCTATCTTAGAATACCACATAGCTTATAGCTTTAACAATGAAGAGATAGATTTGTGTATTTTTACATGGATTTGTAGGCCCTCTGGTAAATAGCCAATTAGATGACCCAATGATTCCTGTCTCCTGGTATTCATTCCCTGGTTTAACCCCTTTCCCATCTGTGTAGATTGGACCTAGTGGCTTGTTTCTAATAAGTAGATATGGCAAAAATAATAGGAGGACACTTTGGAGGTAAGGTTCCAATAAAAATTCCTTTCTCTCTTGCTTTCTTTTGCTCTCTTGCTTTTTCTTAGGAAAGTCCACTGTTATTGAGAGCTGTGCTATGGAGAGGCCCATGTGTCTATCACCATACCTGGCACATAAGAGACCTTAAAAATATATGTGTTGAATATTCCTATTCATGTGTTCATCAAATATTACTGAATACTTACATGCAAAGCATTGTGCTAGCTCTGTGAATACAGTGTTGAACTAGTGGGCAGAGTCCTTCCCCTCATAAAGGGTACAAACTAGGGAGGAAGGCCACTACCAAAAGAGGAAAGAGGGCAGCCTGTGGGAAAGCTGTGAGGTGTAGATGGTTTAGGAATGTTTGGAAAGTGAAGAATGGAGCATGAAATAGAGTGAGGGAGTGGGAGGTGGTAAGTAGTGAGGTTGCACAGGTGGATAGAGGCCCCATGAAGATTCTTGATTTTATTCTATGGGCCATGTGAAGCCACAGGAAATGTTTTGAGTGGGCAAGAAACCCTTTTGTTTGTTTTTATTTAGATGTAATTGACATATAGCATTACATTAATTTCAGATGTAAAACATGATGGTTCAGTATTTGTATATATTGCAAAACAATCACAATATGTCTAGTTAACATCCATCACCATACTTGGTTACAAAACTTTTATTGTGATGAAAACATTTATGATCGAATCTTTTAACAACTTTCAAACATAAATCAATGTGATTAGCACCCTGGCTGACAAAATATATGACAACCTTATCTGGGTGTTGTGTAAGGACATTTTTTCTTTACTCCCAGCAGAAAAGGAGATATTACTCTTTGCATGTCTTGGCTGAGGTTGTGAGATCTGATGCCTGGATTGTGCCATCCTTTAGTTTTGAGAGAATAAGCCTGAAGACACACTTAAAATGCAAAGGATAAAAAGCAGAAATGTCAGTGACATCTGGGCCCTTGGTGGTCTGGGTGTGTTGCTTAGTTAACCAACCCTGGAATTATATTTCCCAGAACTTCTTGTTACCTGTGATATTAAACTCTTTATCGTTTAAGATGCTGACACCCCTTCCAGGTTATCTGTTACTTGCAGTAAAAGCACTCCAGCCATACAACAGCAAAAAAACAAAAAACAGTCTAAATCTAGTACATTACTAAGGTAGGATGAGATGTGAAGTTTACATTTAAACTATGTTTTTAATGTTATGCAATAAAAAGTTAAGACTATATATATTTCAACAACATGATGTATTTCCGATACCCAAAGCTCACTGAAAAAGGGGCCTTATAGATTCATTCTTTCAGGTGCAAGTTGAGAAACCATGATTTCAAGAGTTTTCCTTACTTATGTAAGACCTCAGACTAGCTAGTAGTAAAGCAATCATATGTATCTCAGAATCAAATAGATTAAACACACCACCACTACCCTGAAATAACATAAGGTAAGCTCCACATGAGCTAGAAATTTGATGGAGTAAGTGGTAGTGTGTAGCTGGTGCAGTTCTACACTAAATTAATACAAATGTAGGATATGGGTGTGTAGAGGGTCTCCAAGACTACTAGCTTCCATTATTTTTTAAGGGAATGTACAGTACTCGGTATGTAGTTACACACATGGCTAGGATTTATTACAGCAGAGGGTATGAAGTAGAATCAGCAAAGGTGCGTACAGTAAACTCTGGGGGAACCTGCCCCAGTGAAGGCATGCAGCTTATGACAAATGCCTACTGATACCAGAGTTTGAACTGGGGGTTTGTACTTCTCCATGGCATGCACCAAAATTTCAGACACCCAGAAAGAAAGTACACTCAGCATGACAAAGATTCTTTTCTTGGCCAAAGTTTAGACAAGCTCCTGAACTTCTCCTAAACCCATCTGCACCCTTCCTTGTAAAATCTAGTTTTTGTGAGAATCCTGCTAAATCAGTTTCATAAGAATCCCCTGTCCTCATATCTGATGACTCTCTCCTGATATCTAAGTGGCTCTTCATGGCCCGCGATGCCTCAGCTGATCTGACCACCCTGGCCTGCCTTCAGCAAGAATCCTGCTGGGTCAGCTTGGCCACAGTCCCCCTCAAAGCTGACAATCCCTCTATTATTCTTTAGACTAGAAAAGAAGGAAGACAATTGTGTGCAAGGAAAATATATTGACTGTTTTTAAAGACTAGATATAGGGGTAATAAAGTGAGGCATTGAACGATGTGAGTAGAGCTGAAACGCCCTGTTGTGATATTAGCAAATTCTCCATTTAATCAGTTAATCTAGAGTGAAGCTAAATAATACTTGCTAAAATGAAAAGAATTCCTTCTGCACCACAGATGAGTGTTTTCATTCCCATGTGCATCCCCTATCTCCAGGTTCTTGAAGTAGTTCTTACTGGTGTCAGCTCTGCGATACTGTCTCAAGATTAACCTTTCATTCCTCTTACTTCCCTAACTGTAAGTCCCACAGAGAGGCACAGCCAAAATCTGGGTGATGAGCAGCAGCGAAGAGGCACAAATCTGTCTGTTTAGACAGCCTTAAACTTCCAGTTGTGGGAATGATCATGAAAGAAAGAAAAGCAAAAACATAAAACAAAGGAAGCAGAAATGACCTTCAGCCATTTTGTTTTTAATCCAGAGGCGTTTTGAACCCCTGTACATGCAAAAACGAATTTAGAAGCATCGCGGCTGTAATTCTCTAAGTCTTGGACTTATTAAGAATGTAACTTTGCGTAGTTACAGTGTTATTGTTGCCATTTTTTAATTTGAAAGAAGCAACTTATTGTCAAGCAATTATGGTTAAATTCTAAGTGAATTGATGACGTTTTCAACTTAATAAATTCAGTTCTTTTATTTCTGTGCTAATTAACCCATACACAATGAAGATCTTATATAATTGAATTTTAGGGGATGCTCTTTTCTTTGCCACACACTTAGCAAACAGCTTTTTTACTTTTGTTTCTCTTATGAAAACAGGCAAAAAATGATAATGCATTTATACAAATAATTTGGCAGCTGGGGTGGTATACTGAAGTCCATTAAATGTAGAAACAACTCACAAGACCACCCTCTCTGAAATTATGCCATAAAGATAGGAGTAACACTTCATAAAGCAGGATTTTTGCACACAAACAATTAGATTCAGAATTTGAGATCTTAACTTCACATAGACAAATTATTCTTTTGAGTTCTGCTTCACAACAGGATGTCATTGCTGTGGGGAAAATGTTCCCACATTAAAACTGCAAATTGATTTTTGATGAATTAAAGCTACCTGTATCCTGGAGAAAATCTGATGGTTTACTAAAGACAGATCAAGCCAAAGAGTATAACACTGGTGGGAAATACAATTCAAAAGGACTGCCGTTAAAGACGTGTTTGTTCTTGTGATATGGGTGAATCTTGTTAGCATTAGCTGGTTTTTTTAACTAGTGGTGGAAGAATAAAAATAAAATAAATTATTCTTTGGTAACAAGCAATGTTCTTATTATGGCATTTGGTACAAATCAATCTTTAAAACCTTTTTTTTTATTAAAAACTATAAACACCGTGTCACCTTTGAAATTTAAAAAGATTATAAGGTGTCACCCTTATCCTCACAACAAAAAAATCAACATTTTTTCTTGGACCCATCAAGGAACTGAGGTTATAGGGCAAACCATCACCCCAAAATTGAGAGGAGAGGTGAAGCCAGAGGGTCACACCTGAGATCTGTTTTCTGGAGCTGCTGGAACTATAAACTCTCAGGAACACTTAAATGATAATTTCAAAGAATTACTGGAGGCTGGATAAGGAGTGGTTGGGGAGAAGGTGTCCGAAGTCCTAGGGAGGTCTCTGTGCTATTGTGGGTTTGCACAGCAGACACTGCATCAGATTCTCCTAGTAAAGGTGTCAGAAGGATTCTACCTGGCTCTGAACGGGGAGAAGAAAAGCAGTCATTCTGAAATGTGCCTGGTGTTCCTTGACAATGGCCTTCTCCTCAGGAGAAAGACCTTTCTAAGTCCTTTATCCCACCTACAGGAAGGGCACTTCTCTAACTCCAGCCCCACTAGCCATATTATGATCTAACCTAGTAAGAGGCAGGATGAGCTATACCACTTCACAACCACGTATGAAGACGACTGCCTGGAGACACAGGCTCACTAAATGAAAAATTGAATCTTAATTACAGAATGATACCCCTTCCCCACACCTTGCAGCAACACCAATAGGGCTTCTGTAAAATAACAGTGGATCACAAAAGATCTGTGATATTCAGGTTCTTTCTGCACCTGGGAAAATCAAAATTAATAATGGAAACAAAACAAGAACATTAGAGGAATTTGACCCTCTTAGCACCTGAAGTTATAGCAAAAATTACACTCCTGCACATTCTCAAGAAAAACTGTAAAAATACCCACATTAAAAGATTATTTAACTCAGTTCCTCTTACTCAAAAAATCATAATACCTCTTTCAACATCATAAGCCATGTGTGAAAGGCAAGAAAAATACTCTGAAGAGACAAAGCAATCATTAGAACCAGGCTCATCTATGACATACATTTATAATTACCAGATAGTGAATTTAAACTATGATTAATATGTTAATGCCTTTAAGGGATAAAGTAGAAAGCATTCAACAATTAATGGGTGGAAAGAAAGAATTTCTAAAACTGAAACAAAAGGAAATGCTAGACATTAAAGGCACCATAATGGTGTTGAAGAATGCCTTTCACGGGCTCCTCAGTGGATGGGCATAGCCATGGAGAAAATTAGTAAGATTAAGTATAGGTAGCTGGGCAGTGTGTGGGCAACAGGAATTCTCACACATTTTCTGTTGGAATGCGTAATGATATAGCCACTTTGGAGGACAGTTTGGCAGTTTTCAACAAATTTAAGCATAATAGTACCACATAATCCAGCAAACCAATTCCTAGATACCCAACTGATTTCAAAACATGTTCACACAAAAAAGCCTGTACATGAATATTTAAAGTCTCTTTATTTTTAATTGCCAAAACTCAAAAGGAATCAAGATATTGTTTAAGAAATGAATGGATAAAAAACTGTGTTATATTTATGTAATGGAATATTAGTCAGCAGTAAGAAGAAATGAGCTATCAGATCATGAAAATGTATGGATTATTCTTAAATATAATTTCCAAAATGAAAGAAACCAACCTGAAAAGGCTACATGTTGTATGATACAACATCCTGGAAAAGGCAAAACTAGAGAGACAATAAAAAGATCAGTTGTCAGAGACTGAGAGAGAAGAAAAGAGGATTGAATGGAGAAGGACAGAATAGACCTCCTAAGTGGAGTGGATTCTAGGATGCACTTTAGAATGTGACAAAACAAATCTATTACAAATGTGAAAAGAAACTCACTCAAGGAAGTGGAATATGAAAATGCCATCCCAAGTAACTTTGGAAGAGAGTAGAATCTGTAAGACTAAAGATGTACAAAAGCAGTGTAAAGTTGCTACCATGGGGATCTGGGTTAACAATGGGGATCTTATGCTGCTCTATATGTATATGAATAAACATTTAAACAAATGAATGGGTATGATGGAAGCCAAGTTTTTCCCTCTCTGAGTGGGAACTTACAAATAATCAAGGGAGGAGTGGATAATGATCCTTGTGATAATGATTAGAATTGGAGACATCAGTGTGAACTCAAGGTTACATGTAAAAAAAGGATATATATGTATGTAGTGGTTTGTATACACATATATACTGTCTCTCCCTGTCAATTGAGAAGGCCTAAAATAAATGATACCCTAGTAACTATGAACACACCTAGCTGTGAAACCTTACTTTCAAATTCCATTCTCCAAGGAAAGGAATGAGGACTCCTTGTAGAAATGATTGATTGTAGGTCTGTGGCAAGAAATGTGTAAGATATGCCTCATGTGTATTATAGTGCCAGAAATTAAGGAGGTGCTCAAAATAAGTAAAATAAATACATGAAATACTCTTAATGATAAGGGTATGTCAAAGAAACACAGGTGTCAATTGAAAACCTCCCAATGGTCAGAGCTGGAACAATTTGAGCAACAAAACAGAGCATTGGATTATAACCCAAAGTATAATACCCATGACTCCATACTGATAAAGATGAATGACTAAATAAATTAATAAATAATAAGAAGAAACAAATATTTCACGCAGAAGAGTAATTTATGTGGATGCTCCACTCATAACGAGGTGTGCATAATTCTGTAGTCTTTAGTTTGGGCCTCACAGAGTGACTCTACCCGAGGAATACAGTCAACAAAGGCTGGAAAAAGAGCAACTTTATATGAAGAAGTCTGACAAACACTGATGGAAGCCAGGTGGTAATGGTTAGCATAAGCTGTAATGAGTTATACTGTTGGTCTGTACCATTGATATGACACATGATGAGAAAGGTACTTTAACTCTGTGATCTTCCTCCTCAAAACATATCTTTCCAGCCTAACCATGAGAAGAATATCAGACAGATCCCAAAAAGGTACATTCTACAAAATGGCTGACCGACACTCCTCAAAACTGCCAAGACAGTCAAATGACTTTTTTTTTTTTAAGTCTGGAATTGTCACAGCCAGAGCAACATAGGGAGACAGGGTGACCAAATGCAAAGTGGTACATGGTTGAGATAGTAGGACAGAAGGATGATAGGGGAAAACTGAGGAAATCTGAATAAAGTATGGAGTTTAGAAAGTTAAAAACATACTGATCACATGTAAAGCTGAGATGGGCTAATAGGCACTTCTGAATGAGAAGGAACATGGGAGAAAGTGGTCTATAGAGATGACATTTAACCCATCCCTGAATGATTACTAATGTTAGTAAGCTCATGAAACAGGTTAATGTTACCACAGTAACTCCTTGTGTTTTTTTGTAACCTCCCAGTTAGAAACTGCATTGAAACTGACTAACCTTTTTGTTTCCATTATTGACATATTTCTATAGTTCCTTCGGCAGTCAGTTTTTAAACTGTAAGACATCTCTTCTGCTGGAATACTTCCAAATGGCTTTCCATTTCATTCCAATTATACACAAAGTATCTACATGAGTCACAAAGATAAGGTCTGGCCTGGTGTCTTGCCTGAGGGTTTCAGACCCAGGCAAGTTCACTGTGGATTCAGTGAGATAGAGGAATGACAGTGGAATGTTCTTGAGATAAGAGGGTTTATACCTGGCTTTGTTCTCCTGGCAGTAGGTCAAGAACTAGAATCAGGTCTGTACCCAGCAGTCTGCAGGTCTGTAATCAATCCACTTCTGTCTCTACCTCTGCCCAGAGCACTGTGCAGAGCTCTTCATATAGTGACTCAGTCAATAATATCTCAATGCTTATGAGTGTGGAAGCAGTAGCCTAGCAGTGGGCCAGTTACACCATCAAGTAGTTTAGGGTTAGGTGAGGATCCTGGTCATAGGAACTTCCATTTTTCCCACACCTGGCTAAATCTCTGAGTTCACTTTCCATTTCTTGTTCTCAAGCTTATTTTATTCCAGTTACTCTTGACTTAATTCCTTTCCCTGTAAAGCCCAAGTTTTTTCTGCTTTGGGGTCTTTGATGGTACTGTTTCTCCAAGTCAAAGATTCTATGGTATCTGAGTAGCTGTTTCATCCATCTCAGTCAGGTTTCTGTAAAAATGTCATTGGCTTTACTCTCGATTTTTTACTTTTTTTTCCAGAACAGTTACCATATCCTTACTTTATTATATTACACATTTATTTTTATTGCTTGTCTATCTCATTTGATTAATATCCTAGAGGACAAGGGATTTTTATTTATTTCTCTATTGATGTATTTTCAATACTTAAAACAGTGAGCTTTGCACCTTATACAATATCATGAGATGCTGTTTTAGTCTTTCACTGCCAAAGCACTGAGCAGGATGCAATGTGATAGCCTTATGCTAGGAGCCTCATGCGCATAAGGCATTCATTCAACTCTGAAGAAGTGTGTTACCTAGCAGAAGAAACTCAACTCTTCATAATATTCTACATGGAATGAAACACATTACATTGTAACACAGAGAAAAGACACTTATCTCAGCATGGTAATGTCAGGCAGAAATTTCAGGAAAGGAAGTCTCAGGCAACCAGAGAAAGAAAAACAAAATGACTAAAGTTGCCTATTTTTTCATTCTTAAGCTTGAATACAACTGTATTGAAAGACTTCCTCTTTCTGTGAAACATAGAAAAAAACATATGATCTCATCCATGAGAAGAAAGAAAGAAAAAATGGATTTCATTTGTTACTCCAAGAAGGTAAATGCGTCTCAGCATCTAATACTTCCTTATTTTATCATAGAGTAATCATTTCAATGCAAAGTTTCCCCACTGAAAGTCTTCTTGGAATCTCTGAAATAATGGCTTGTTGGTTTTCTCCATTGTGTCCTGATCACACTTAATGTGTCCATTGTATTGACTTGTATCAAACAAATGCATATTTTACTTCTGCTCCACCTGTAAGTATATGCATGTCACCACATAAGATATGGACACTGAAGGTGAATGGCAACAGGATAACTAATACAACTATGTAAGGCTGAAAGGCTGGAGAAACTAGTATCTTCCATTACACCTGCAAACAGTCCTCCTCTGTTATTCTGAATAGTGACATGTCAAGATATCACACAAAATACAAAAACCCAAGGGAAAGAAAAATCACTTTTGAATATGAAATTCATGCAATTACTATTTAATTATTATTAAAATGTAGTAGTCTACATATGTAGCATCCATGGGTCAATAAGCAGTGGAACAAAGACACAAAGATTTATGAAGGAAAAGGCATGCGGATGTCTACTTATGGCTGTAATGAATTGGCTAGTGGTAGACAAATGCTTCTGCCAAGAGTAAAATCAGGAGGTAATAACAGGTTAAAAGGCAGTGGAGAGAGGCAGAGGTTACAAAGTCTTGAGGGCTGGAGATCCCTGAGGACACCTGCAGAGGGATAAGCCAATATTTTGTAGCCATTATCCTTTAGTAAATTTCCCAATGCGTGGCATATAACATCCAGGTAAAAAGGTACAGGTAGAGTGTCACCTTTATGAAGCAAAGAAAGCAATGAAAGTTTTGGCTGGCTTGTGAGGCCAGGGAGACACATTTGAGATTTCAAAAAAGAGAGACAGAAATTGCTACTTCCAATCCTCAGTTGCTACTTGCCAAAATTTAAAACTACATGGGGCAGGGTTCAAAAAAGCAAAACAGAAAATATATAAAGAACACTGCGGGATTTTTTTAACAGTCACATAGAACTGACAAGCAGGTATTAGAATTCAGGACACAGAACAGTAGTGGGGGCAGGGCCCCCACATGTTCTTAGTTGGAAAATGTAGGAAACTACTTAATAGGAGCAGAGGACAGACAGATGGAAAAAAATTCTTAGTAAAAGTGCAACACAGCCTTCAGTTGGTTCTATCTACCATACTTTTTCTACCAGGGAAAGGTCAGGTAAAATATCTCTGGTGAAAGAATTTACCATCAAGAGTCTCTTCAATTTGTAGACAATTTCTAGCACCATGCAAATTGTATACAAAGAACATGATATCTAGTTTTCTATCTAAAGAAATGCAGTCAGACAAAGATCAAAATTCAGAAACTTAAAACTATAAGATAAAACAACAACATTATCTTATGATTTATATGTAAGAGTTAACAGAAACAGGTTAAAATATCCTGGATAATATATTTAAGTAAATAAAAAGTGAAGATTACAGATAAAGAATGAATTAAAATTAAGAATTCACAGTAACAGGAGAAGAGTGTAGTAGTGAATAAGAAAACAGTAAATAGAGAATATTCATATTGATATATGAAGAAAATAAAAAGGTTGGTGTGGGCTGGAAAGATATTAAAATATATGGGGTATATTAAAAACATTATGTCCATATTATTAGATATGAAGAAGAAATGAGAATGAAAAGAAGCAAGATGTAAAGATATAAAGCTCTAATGCTGACAACTTTACAACATTGATGAAGTACACAGACCAGACAATAAAGACTCTATAAATCCAAACAAAATAATGGAGAAAACATACACTCACACACACACCTCTGTGAGTAAAATCCAAAGATTCTAGTAAAGTATGAAAACGTGAAATATAAAAATCAACCAGTGGTAAAAGAGTAAAAGACATACTTTGTTTCAAAAAAAAAAACAGTAGAAAGACTGACAGATCATATCAAAAACAATGTTTTAAGGCAGAAAAAAATGTAATGATGTCACATTCTAAATATTTCTATATCAGGCATAGATGACTTTCCAGGGATATCCTCTAAGTGCAGACGGAAGAAATAGCACTGATGTCATAGCAACCAGTTCAGAGAATAGGGCTTTAGAAAATACACTCAGGTCTAAGAGGAGAATATAAACATATAATAAAATATGACATTCATGATAAAGGAAAATTTCATACACAGAATGGACAAAATTTTATAGGCATAATTACATAAATAATTATATGTTGAAAATATCCTCACCAAAATGAGAAAAAAACATGAGAAAACCAGCAAAGTCCGAATCAAAACTAGTAGTGTATATAAAGCTAAAATGTTTGACCACAATATTACAAAAATGGAAAGAGGGATTTGGAATATACTCTCATAACTGCTGGTGGAAATGCAAAATGACAAACTTTTTGACACAGAATTTTTCAGGTCCTATAGAACTAAATATACATTCACCAAATGACTCAGCAATTCCTCTTCCAAGTATTGCCTAAGTGACTGAGAACCTGCGGTCACACAAAATCTCTATGCAGATATGCATAGGGGTCCTATTAGTAATCATCACAAATTGGTAATAACCTTTCCTCAATTGAAGAATAGATGAACAGACTGTATCACCTCCTGACAATGGAATAGTATTCAGAAATAGATGGATGAATCACAGTCATAAGTGAAATAAGTCAGACTTAAAAGGCAGAATAATGTATGAGTCCATTTGTATAATATCCTTGCTAAGGTCAAATCTTTTTTTTTTTTTTTACAAAAAGGGACATGGGAGATTTGGGGGAATGATGAATTTATTCCATATCTTGATTGTGCTGGTGGGTATACGACTGTGTATGTTTGCCAAAACTCTCAGAATTTACCCTAAAAGAAGTAAATTTTTCTGTATATAATTTATACCTTAATAATAAAAATGGAAAATAATACCATTAAGAAAGTGAAAAGGCCAGCCATAGGCTAAAAGAAGATATTTTATAAAGAACAAAAGCCGGACTTTCTGAATTAAAACAATGTAATTGAAGCAGTCCAATAGAAATGTGAACGAAAGCCTGAAATAGGCTCCTTGCATTAAGCATGTTCTTCATTCTCTGTATCTCTGAGGCTCTCACATCCGGGGCCTTCCTCACTCTGGAGAGACTTCTCCTTCCAGGCTTAGTCAATTACCAGAGAGAGTAAAAAACTTATCTCGGAGCACACCTTTCATATAAACCGAAGTCTAGAGCCCGCATCCCAAACTGCTTCCTCTACTGAGCTTTCACACTTGGGGTCCCTGTGCCCCCATCCCATCACCCCAGGGCCACACACCAGACAACCAGGAGCAGCCACTATGACCCACAGCCCGCTGAGATGATCCCCACTAGCTCATCCTAAACCAGCTTACTCTGCCCTGCCTTTCCTTTCCCAGTAAAACCACGATAAAATCTCCTGCTGCCATCCACCACCGCATTCCTCTGGTTCCTGACTGACCGGTCTTTTCACTGTTGCCTGCATGGTGTGGCAGGTCCCCTTCTTTTGGGATCTGTGAGTAATAAACTATCGTTTCAATGGTATCAGCTCCTGATCCAGAGGCTTCACCCTACCTGAATAATAATACAACCTCTATTTTAAGACATTTGTCATGTCTTCTTCCATATGTTTACCCAAATTGCTAGAATATGTATCAGAAGATCCTTAACCACAATAGTCACCAAGGAAATAAGAAGTTAAACACAATTATATATCATCATGCACTAACTAGCATAATCAAATTATAGGAGGCAGGTAATACCGAATGTAGGTCTGTAACACCCACAACTGCCAGTGGGGGTGCAAGCTGAAACACCAGAATACTGTTCAAAATTATTTGTTAAAACAAAATATACAAAGGCTACTGCTGCAGAAATACCACTTGTAGGTATATGCCAAACAAAAATGTGTACATATGTTCACCAAGAAGCAAATTATATCATGACCCAAACTATATGATCCATGATGTTAAATGTCAGGATAATGATGCCATTTGTATAAAGTCATTAATAAAACATGAATGGAGAGATTTTGGAACATATTTAGAGCATAAAATACTTTGCAGTATGTATATATGTAGTTAATGCAAAAAAGTAGTTTGGGCTTTTTGGGTGTATGTAAATGTATAATTAGAAAACTAGAAGTTATTAGGATATTTAATCGGTCTATAAGAAGACATCTATTTTATGAAAATAAAGCTGATGGCAGTGCCAGGAATGAATCTTCTTAGAAAAAAAGAGAAACATATTGAATATTTTAACGTCAGCTTTCAGCTCTGGTGATTAATAGAATATTGAAACCATTAGAAAACAGGGATGAGAGAAAACTGAGGTTGGCCTGAGCAAAGTTAGGGATTTGGCTTGAGATACTGTTGTCATACTGAGGATTGGCCAAGGGAAGGAAGAATAGGTCCCGAAGATGGTGTGAATAATGTCACTGGGAGGTGTTTCTAAATGCTAAGCAGAAGTTAAGTGAGTGGAGGTAAACAAAAGCCAGGCTGCTCATGGAATCTCCCCTCATCATCCAGGGACTCTGCACGTGTAAGTTCATCTACTTGCTAAAATATATTTGCAACAATAAAATAGATACTGGCAGCGCTTGCCCAGTCATCTGTGTGCATGGCAGCAAAACAATGTGAATGCTGGGGAAGTTCATCAAGAGGACAGTTGGGGCTCTTCAGCCCTGCCCATCGTTGGACTGTGACTGTGCTTACTTTCCCCATGCTAGAACTGCCTCAAGGACACAGCTCTGAGGCAGCGATGCGGTGTTGAGATCTGGATGGTACAGGACCGAACCCTGTTAAGGCTTCTGTGTAACATTCTGGCAGGTGGATGTGGAGTTCATGTCTTGAGTCCCAAGACAAGCCTAGCATGTAAGTTTCCTTGCTTATTACACCTGCCACCTGCACATATGCAGGACCTGCCTCTTTCTTTGGTTTCTCCCTGCCCTCTGAATAGAAGATGACAGTTTCAGATTACACCTGGGAAGCTCCTCACCCAAGAATCACCCGAATGGAACGTATCCCCGAGGTCTGCAGGAGCTGGCAGGGCATCAGGGATGGTGGGGGCAGGTCGGGCAGGTCTGAACTGTTGCTCAGGTTTTGAGGCTTTTCACAGGCTGACCAATGCAACATTGGGGTGTTGGTCTGTTTATGTAAGGTCCCTGCAGCAATGAGGTCAAACATTTTACTCCTGAAAAGCTTTGCATTACGTTTTGCAAAGGTTCTACTACTTGAGACAAAGCCTGATTGGGACACTAAGAGGCAGAAGGAATCCCTGTGAAAGCGGAGAGCAAAGAGGAGGATGTGATTGACAGGGTAACGGATGAAACGCACCCCCTGTGCCGTGATCCCTCACACAGGAAAGCAAAGCCCAGTGATGGCTCAGCCAGGGGGCAGCCCTAGTCAGGCAGCACCCGGGTGAGCGCATACGTGTTTGCTGGGCTTGCTGGTATAGAGGCCACATTCCAGCACAAGGCCAGGGGAGTGTCCAGGTGAGGTCAGCCCAGGTATCAGTTCAGGGGGATGGCTTCTCCAACATGGCAGGAGGCAGGAAATGAGCATCACCACACACCCGGTCCACTGGGAGTGCCTGCATGGTGCTGGGGGTGGTTCAAGCCTGCAGGTATTCTAGCCTTCAGGTAGACCTGGCCAGTGAGAGGGGGGGGCTCCCTGGGCCTGTGGGACCCTCAGGACCTATAGGGAAAGGGCAGCAAATGGGAATGAGACAGGCACCCTATCCCCTGCCTCTGAAGGCCCAGATGGGGCCACATTCATTGCAGGAAGGAAAGCTCAGATTCTCAGTCCACCCCAGCACCTGGTATGGGACACTGACATCCATGCTGAGCACAGTCATGGGACAAGATATTTATGATGTTGGGCAATCCATTGCTGATCTGGGGGAATCTGACAAGTCCCGGGAATGGACAGAGGAGGTGGGAAAGACCTGGGCCAGAGGGAACTCACAAAGCCGAAAGGCGGTCCCAGTCGGCTGAACAGGGTCAGATAATAACAGTCCAGAAGCAACTGTGGTTTGACCTCATTGCTGCAGGGACCCCACATAAACAGGCCAACACCCAAGTGCTGTGTTGGTCAGCCTGTGATAAGCCTCATAACCTGTGGGGCACTCAACCTGCCCCTCCTGCCCCACCATCCCTGAGCCCTGCCGGCTCCTGCAGATGCCCCAGAGGTACAGTCCTTTTCGGGAGGGTGCTCCCACTCCTCAGTTTAGGAAGCAGGCCTAGAATGCCTCCAGGGACGGCCACAGGAGGCCCTCAGAGGCCTCACAGTGAGCTCACTGTTCACTGGTCCCAGAAGTAAACAAAAGCTGGCGGCTCTGGTGGTTACTGAAGCCAAAAGTACTGTAATACATGGTGATGCTCAGGAGTTTTCTGGCCCCCTGGGCACCATCGATAGTTATGGGGACAAACAGTTAGTCAGGAAGGTCCCCCTGACACTACAAATTGGAGTTCTTCCCTGAGAACATGAGGTTTTTATCTCTCCAATGCCAGAGAGCATATTGGGCACTGATATTCTATAAGGTCAAGCTCTGCAAACCCGACAGTGAATTCTGCCACGGTTTAAAGTAATCAAATCAGTGCAGAGGGGAAAGGCCGACTGGGAACTGGTAAGCCTGCCCCCGCTGAGAAGAGCATAACTGTCGAGCAATATAAATTGCCTGAGGACATAAGGACATAGAAGAACCCTCCCAAGGATTGTACTGTGTGGGCACTGACCTCCCTGCCCCTTTCAGCAGCCCAGCTTGGCAGGCAGAAGAGCCAGAGGCTCATGGTGGATGATGGTGGCCTACCAGGAACTGAACAGGGTGGTGCCCAGGGATGTAGCTGCACCCAGCATCGCCACCTTCACAGATCCCTTGGCCATCGTCCTAGGAGTGTGCCATGCTGTGCTGGCCTTAGCAGATGCCTTTCCAGTAAACCCCAGGCCACTGAGTCACAGTCAGTTTGCCTTCCTGTGGGAGGGACAACAGTGGACCTTTCAAGAGCTTCCCCAGGGCCACCTGCACAGTCCCCATGGGTCACGGGGTGGCAGCCCGAGGCCTCTCCCTGTCCTTCCCCACATCAAACGGGCACATCACACTGACAGTGTGGTAATGTGTGGAGACTTGCTTCTACTGGAGGACACCCTGTGGCTTTGCTGGACATCTGTGAGGGAGGAGGTGGGTGACCCTGCAGAGAAGTCAAGGCCCAGACACTGCCGTAAGGTTTGGGGAGTAGTTTGGTCGGTAAGACACATGTTGTCCCAGAAGCTGTGATTGATAAGGTGCAAGCTCATCCAACCCCCAAGAGTGTGAAAGAGCTGCAAGCTCTAGGGATTTAGGCATTTGTAGGACTTATATTCCCCACCTGGCACTGTGGATCAGAGCAGCACACAGACTTTGAGAGGCAAAAATACTGGTGAAGCAGATTAAAGCCCTGGGTATCACCCACATGGGCTGCCATTTGAGTTAGATGTGTCTAGGTCATACACTGTGGCAGAGACACCAGAAGGGGAGAGTATTCCTAGGACTTGGGAGCAGGAAACAGACACACCCCCATAGAGCAACCACTCTGAGCAGGTTCACAGAGCTCCAGGTAGAGCCTCATAGCAGCATGTCCTGGTAAGAACTTCCCTTCCTATCAGAGAATGTGTTCCATTGACCCACCTCTGCGTGGCTCAAGCCCTCACACTAAGGGGCTTGCCTATTTGCAGCAGAGGAGCTCCTGTCCACTGCCAATGTCTCTAGAAATAGTGGTGCTACCAGGCTCTATGGAGGATGTAGATCCCCCAGATTCTCCCCCCACCACACACACACCTGTGGACATGCCCCTGTGGCCTGTAGGAGGGAGAAGTGGTTTAGTTGAGGCAGCAGGTCCTCAAGGACTGCAGTAGCTATTCACCCCAACATGAACACCATCTGGATGGAAGCAGGAACAAAACATGGCTGTAACTGAGCTGAACAGAGAGGTTTGGCTGGTGTCCACTCATGCGTCCTAGCCGTTAACCTCATTGCACTAACAGGTGGTCAGTTCTAAAGGGATTCACCCTACAGCTTGGACAATGGGAAGCCAAGGGTGGGTGATCATGAATAAGCCCCTGTGGGGTCAGGATACATGAACAGACTTGAGTCTGTCTGCCAGAGCCTGAGGCAGTCCTCACTGTCTCCATGTCCCAGCTCCAAAGGCACTGACTCCCCCTGGCAATGAGGAAGCTGATGCCCAAGCTCAGGTATGACCCCTGGGAACTGACCCTTCAGTAGACACAGCAGATCAGATTCATGGAAAGAGTGTCCACTGCAGTGCGCAGGTGGGATGGTGTACTGCCAAAGATGCCACACCGCCCTTGGAATGCAGTGACTTGGTTAATGCAGTAACAGCAGGTCCTGTGTGTTCTAAACAGCCTTGCAGGCAACTATCAAAGGACTGTGGGGCCATCCTCTGGAGTTCTCAACCAGTGAGGGATTGCCAAATTGATTATATTGGCCTCTGCCCTCTGAATGATGGAAATTTTAGGTGAAATAACAAAACACCTAGAAAAATAATCATAAGAAACAAGCAAAAATATGAATTGAAAATTTGTATTCATTTTTAAGAAAATAAATGTAAAATACTGCAGCATGATCACATTCATTTTACTTTAGAAATTCAAGCTTAGTTTAACATTAGTATGTTAGTGTAACAGAAAGGAGGGAAATTAGTGATACAGTTATCTCAATAGATGTGAATACAACCCTTCACCAAACTAGCATTGTGGAAAGGAATCCTTGACCTCAGAAACAAAATAAAGAACAGAAAACAGTAAACACTAGTTAATGTTGAAATCCATTTCTGTTGAGAACACAAGGATGCTCCCTGTTATTGTTTTCAATTCTGTACTGAAGGTTCTAACACATACAGTAAAGCAAGAAAATAGGATAAGCACAACAGAATTGGAGTGAAACAATGGTGTCCTGCTTTGCAAAGGATGCATTATTGATAGACAAAAGAATTCACACATAAATTTTAAACAAGTGACCTGATACAATATACTTCCTGATGTGATTCAGTAAGAAATATACAATATCACTTCTATTTAATTCTTTCCAAATATATTTAACCTGAATCTAATGGGCAAATTTAAAATGTAAGACATTCTACAAAAAAAAGTCTGCACATTTTTCAAAATGCCAGAAAACAAACAAACCCAGAGAACAATGGGGTAACCATGTGAGTTAAAAAAAATAAGCATAAAAAAACATGTAAACCAAAATAAATGAATGAACTGGGTTTGGGTATTGCATCAAAAAACAGCTGGTAAACATTTTAGGAAAACATGCAACTTTCTTAGATGGTGTTATTTAATTAATGCAACTTCATGAGGTGTGAAAATCATCCTGTGACTATATAGGTGGAGGTCCTTGTCCTTGACAGCTTCAGGAAAACAATTTCTAAACAACTCTGCCCCAAAAATAGTTCTCTGTCTGTCTCTCTGTTGGTGAACTACTTGGAAATTTAAGAGAATTGTGTATTTCCTTCAACTTTTCTAAACCATTTTAAAATGCTGAAAACTATTATTTGATTATAAAAATTCTCCTGATAGCTCTACAGGAATTATTCCATACCGCTGTCAATTATATTTGAAGAAACTTTTTTTTTTGCTATTTTCTCTATTGATACAAATACTATAATAGTGCATTTGAAAAATGCATGAAGAAATGTCTGTTTCATTTAATTTAGTTCAAGAGATATGAAGTCTTAGAGCTACTCCTCTCAAAGGAAAATTTAGCAGAGTATTGTATATATAAGGTCTATACAAAAAAATCAAATTTTTAACTAGATTCTGGAAAAATTAATATGAAACATTTTTAAATAATACCATTTAGAATACTTCAAAAAATTTTACTATCAATGGATAAATCTATGAAAAATTGACAAGATCCTACTCCCCAAAATATTAAAAATTCTATTGACAGGGACTTAAAGTAGATACCATGTTTCATTCATTGAAATCTTCAATAGCGTAAATATGTTTGGTCGCTCAAAATGATATATCCATACAATGCTTTCCTAATAAAAATTCTGGCAACTTTCTTTGTATGTATAAATATTGCAAACTGGTTCTAAAACCTATCAGGAAACCTTTTAAAGAATGAAGAATAGGTAAAACTACCATGAAGAACAGAGGAGAGCTCAGTGAAGATGTGTTATAAAGCTGTCATCATGAACCAAAGATAAACAGTAGCCCATGAAGGAAGAGTCTAGAAATAAGCACATCTACATACGGGCTTGACTCAGGATTAGATGAGACAATGTGGTCCAGCTGTAAACAGTATCGTTTTCAGTAAATTATGCTGAGTTATCAGATACTAATGTGGAAAAAGTTAAAAATTAACCCTTAGCTCATCCCAAAAACAAAAATCAACTGCAGCTAAATTAAAGATGAAAATGTGAAAGGTAGAACAATAAGGAGCCTAGTGTAGGAGAGAGTCATCATAAACTATGTTAGCTGGAGAGTTCTTAGGTGTGGCTAACAAAAACAAAACTATAAAGGAATAGAATGATAAATGGGATTACACTGACATCAGGAACTTCTTCAATCAAAACATACCATTTAGAGAGTGAAAGGGAAACTACGGACTGAAAAAAATATACATTGCCTATGAAATTAACAAGAGTGTAATACACAATAGTATATAGTAATAAAAATGTAGTAACCACAATGTTGCTCATGTGAAATCTTCATGAGACTGTATGTCAATGATACCTTAATAAAAAAAAGCAAATTACTACTACATGAAATGACTTGAATGAAATTTATCAACATAATATGAAGCAAAAGAAGCTAGACAAAAAGTGAGTATGTAGTGTATGATTTCACTCTTACAAAAACTCAGAATATTAGAACTCAGAATATGCTCACTTTGGGGAGGGGAAAAGGGTGGCGACAGTCACAAGGGGAATCTCCAGAGGGGCCAATACATTTTATTTCTTAGCTGGGATGATGATTACATGGTATGTTCACCTTGTAATGATTTTTCTGTGTTTAATTTGTGCATTTTCCTTTATACGTTTTATTGAACTGTGAGAAGTCATTTTAAAAATGTTGGTGTGGCCTGATATTTCATAGTACATATTAATAACTGACAGCATATCTATATACACCCCATGAATGTATTGGCTTTACTGAACGGTTGATGCTTATTTATCACAAACACACAGTGATAAAAAAATTCTCATAAGGAATCTGTTCTGATCATTTTATACTATGAAAAGGTTGTATATTTTCTAATTAAAATCTAAATATCTTAATATTTAATTCTGGAAGCTTCAACAGAAAGCCAGAGAAATTTGGCTCCAGGAGAGTGAAATGAGGTTTAGGTAATGTTTTATCTAAAGGGCCTGAGATACCTAATTAGTCTTCAAAAAGTCTGTTTTTTCAAAAGAATTTTCTAAAGAAATATATGCACGGGGCACAATGACCAGAAAGAAATCCCTATGTTAAATCCTACAGAATTAGGCTGGACCATATGGAGATTTTCTGTTGCTGATGCAAGTGCTGTCCCTAGAATCTGAACCCAAACGTAGGCCAAAGTATTTGTGTGTCCCTTCCTCACATCTGAACTTGCAACCTTGCCACTGCATCAATTAAAAAAAAGGGGGGTCCCTGGACATTCTAGTCAGTGAGAAGGAAAATAACAAGAGTGCAAGATTGATGGGAGGAAGGGCTGAGCACCTCTAGACAAAATCTCTGGCTTCTGCAAGTCACAGCTGTGGGAGCAGAACACACAGGGGAGCCTGGGCAGCTGAGTGAGAGAGAGAAAGAAAAAAAAACTCGAGACATGATATTTGTTCCAAAGTTTACTTACAATTTTTCAGTCAAAATCTGTGTAGCAAATACATGTATAGGGTCAAATGTTATCAGTATGATTTGTATCTTAGAAATGGTGCAGGAACTCGATATAACCCGATGTTTGAGTAGTTAACAAGGCCTGGGACTCCCTCCCTCCCTCCTTCCTTCCTTCCTGTATATTTTTGACTTAATGTACTCTGCACCTTTACAGGTTGATTCATTCTGTATTTTGAATCGTCAAAGAATGTTAGTACTATACATTTCTATCACTCAGTTTATTTGATATTTTTATCTTCTCAGAATTTTCTTAATCTGTTGTTTACTCCCCGATGAACAGTTCGTTAATAAAAAATGTTCAATTAGATTCAAATGTGTACCATTCCTGTCAACACCTCTGAGAAGAGCAAGCCATGATTATTTGGTAATAACATTTAAATTTTTGCCCCTATTAGAGTGTGTATATATAAATCAATTTAAATTAATGTCACAATATTAATATTTCATGAAATAATGTATAAAACTGTGCACCCAGTTATCTAAATATACACCTACTGCTGTTGAATCATGCATTAATTTGGTAATACCACTTTCAAATATCAGTTGCAAATGTACAGTATTTCTTTAAGAACGGATAATTAATGTCATGTACAGGTTGCTATTATTGCTTGATCTTACTGGTTTGGATCATAATGTAAATTCCAGGCATCCTGGTCAGTAGGTGGGCCTTTATTGAAGGTAACAAGCAGATCTTTGAATTCACTGCCCTTTACACAGCCAGCCCTTCACTATAATCAGAAAGGGGAATGTGCGTGGCTTGGATTTTACCATCAATGATCCTTTCCTTGTCCCATATAAGAAGGTGAAAATTCCTTTTAAAAAGACTGAAATCATTTTCTTAGTTTATCATTGCCTTATTTGAAGGTGGGGTGGGGATCACATCATAATGCCATTAAGCTTAAAAAAAGTTCATTTTATTAAGATAAAACTTGCAGCTACATGGCATTTGCAATTTAACAGGTAGTTTCCTTTGAATCTCCTTTGGGTTGGCCATGATTCCTTGACTGAGCTGTTATCTAGATAAGCAACAAGCTGCCACAGGAGGAGGTGATTTCCTCACCACAGTTATGTTTATGTACAGCAAACATCAAAGTGGGGTGCAAGTTGCTGACAGAATTAAAAATGATACAATTCCATGATGATGCCATTGAAGTTTGGTATTATGGTCCACCTTAATTACCAAAATCTAAAGCCAAAAATATGGCTCTTGCAGCATGAAATAATACCAGTGGTTTCGGTCTATATTCAGAATTCTCCCCTCTTCAGGGCATTATATCCAACTACTTATTAAATATCTTGGTTCCTTGGCTGCCTTCAACACAAATCTGGAGCAAAACTTAGTTCTTCCTTGACACTGGAGCTGCCATTTCCTTCCATGTTCTTACTTCAGAGAAAGGAATTATAGTTTATACAATTGCCACAAGCCAGGAATCTGAGCACCCTCTTTAACTGTTTCATCTCTTGTCTTTAACTCTGTCCTATGCAATCTGCAGTAAAGCTAAGCTTATCTCTCAGTCCATTCACATATCACCAGCCACACTATTCTCAGTGCAGATTTACTCAGTTGCATTGGTCAGGGTTCTTAAAAAAAATGATGTTTTATATATATATATATATTTGCAAAGACTTATTTTGAGGATTGGTTCATGTGATTACGGAGGCTGATAAATCCAAAATCTGCAGGGCAGGCTGGCCGACTGGAGACCCAAAAGAGACAATGTTGCAGTTCAAGTCCAGAATCTGCCTGCCAGCAGAATTCTCTCTTGCTTGGCAGAGGTCAGTCTCTGGATCTGTTCAGGCCCTCAGCATATTGGACGAGTCCCATCCACATTATAAGGGCAATCTGCTTTACTCAAAACCCATGTATAATGGCATCCAAAGACACCCTCACAGAAATATCCAGAATAATGTCTGCTTACATGTCTGGGCCCCATGACCCATGCAGGATGACATATAAGATCAGTCATGTATCAGTCACGGTCTCTTTCACTGAAAACTGTCAAACCTCCTAGTAGTTCCCTCATCTTTGCTGGTGCCTTCTGCAGTTGGCTATGCACAGTGTCTCTCCTAAACGTCCATCTACTCATGTCATCTCCTTGTAGGAAAAGATCTGTGGCTGATCAAAATTTCAAGAATTTAATTTCATTACCCAATATGTGCTTGGGGTGCCATGATTCATTTTATCTTTGGCCTTTGGTCCATAGAGCTCACTCTGTTCTTGATATTCTCTTGTCCCTCATCTTTACATGAATACATTTTAATGATACTTAAAAACCATCTTAGACACCTCTTCCTTGAGGAAATCTCTAAACCATTTAGGTGAGGTTTTGTCCCGAGTGTCTCCATAGCAACTTGATTATTCCCTTTAAAACCATCAATCATCCTTCTGTGTAACTTCAGATTTCCTGCTCCTACTCTCTGGCAATTGTTAAGACCCTGGGAGGCAGTTGTTTTCTAATCTATTGCTTATCACTGATCTGGAGCCACAATTTTCCCTAGTTCATAAGATTTATTTTTGAATGAATAAATGTTTCATGAATGAATGACACTCTAATAATGAGTGGTGGATTTAGGGTTCAGATAATAACACTTCTGATTCTCAAATTAGTGATGTTTAGAAATAACCACATTGCCTCTATTATACGTAAAGAAAAACAACAGAGCAGAGGTACAATATATGTTTCAAAAGGAGATGTGTAATTTGAAATAAGGTACATATTCCAACACATATGCCTATGTAAAACAATTAAACCTCTCAGAAATATCAGAATATTTCACACTATATATTTTCATGTTAAAAATATTGGTACAGAGATTTGAATGGATTTATTTTCCTTTTAGTTATCTGATATTACCATAAAGCCCCTAATATGTGTCATGGCAGAAAATATAATCTTAGCCAGTTCTGGTGATTTTTCCCCTCAGTCATTTTAGATTCAAACTCAACCAATCAACATTTTGCCCACCATACCTCCATGCACCCACCCAAGTTATCATGTATATTCTTGGTTTTGAGAGATAAACCAAGTTTGAAATTGTAGAGAGTTTGCTGTCACCCAGTGAGATTCGTTCATTCCAGCTGACATTGGGTCACCAACCCATGTGCCCAAAAAGCCAACACTCAGCTATCTTGAGGTGTCATCATCTCTGCTTTGTGATTCATCTTCATTCTCTGCATTTTTCTTGTCCAGACTGGTTCTTGCAGTCCACTGGACCCCTCTTAACCACTGAATATTTGTAACTCTACATATAAAGTGAAAATATAAATAATTTGTGACAAAAGACAAATAAACAAATTGGGACCAGCAAAGCTACTGTATGTTCTTCAGAATAAAAATTTGGGGTGGTTGCTTTTGTGAAATGAAGATAGACTTGAGTTGTTGTGGCAAGACCTATAAAACCAGCAAGACCTAAACTATTTGCTGTTTTCCCCTTTAAAGAAAGTTCACTCACTCCTGAATTACACTGATAGGGTACTTCTCAAAAGTTCAAAAGAAATGGGGAGAAGTTTAAATGCTCAAGGGAAATAATGGCATTTTAGAGGTTTACACCCTTGTAATTTATCATTCAAGAGTATAGATGAAATACATTTTTACAGAACAAACACAGCATTTATCACTCACATATACTCATATATAACAAGGGCAGGATATACCTAGGGAAGAAGGAAAATAAGCCATATTGTAGAAGTGAGATGCAAAGAGTAGTAAACTAGTAGATTGTAAAACCAGTAGGTATACTTAACTAAGAACCGGCAGCCTAAAAAAAAGGAAAGGATCGGTTTGAACTTTCAAATACAGTAGGAAACAAAATTGTTGGCAAAAATAACTCATAAGGTAGACTGTAGATGAAATAGCTTTTATTCTGGAAATACATATACTGACTAGCTTCCTATTTTGTTTGGCCAAATAAGTTAGAACTTAAGGCTCATTTTAAAAGAAGAAACACATAATATTTCAAAATAAGATGAAGACAGAGTTCTAATGAATAAAAATAAGAGATAAAAGGAGTATTAACAGAATATTATAAATAAGTAAAAATACATTAGCAATAAAAACACACAAATAGATTAATGGAACAGAATAGACAGCTCAAATATAAAACCATGCAGATAGAGTAAACTAATCTGACAAAGTAACAAGGCAACTGTGTAGACAGATAGTCTTCTTCCCACATGGCATTGGAACAACCTTTACCTGCAGAAAAGTGAGTCTTGACATAGACCTTATTCCTCTCACAAAAGCAAATTAAATTGGCTACAGACCCAAATTTAAAATGTAAAAATACAAACTTCTAGTAGATAACAGGAGAAAATCTAAGTAACTTTGGCTATGGTGATAACTTTTTAGGTAAACACAAAATGTGTAGAAAAAATGTTAAGTGGGACTTCATGAAAATTAAAAAGTTTACTCTGTGAAAAGCATTGTTAGGAGAAGGAAAAGACAAGTCACAGACTTGGAGAAAACATGTGAAAAATGCATAGATGTTAAATGATTTTAAAAATCCAAAATATACAAAGGTCACTTAAATTTCAAAGAACCCAATCTGAAAATAGGCAAAAGATCTTGAACATATACCTGACCAAAGAAGATATACAGATGGTAACACAGCATAAGAAAAGGTGCTCAACATCATAGATCATTAAGGAACTGCATGCTCAATTAACAGTAAGATATAAATGCCTATCAGAGTGGCTAGAAGCCAAAATACTGACAACACCAAGTTCTGGCAGGGAGGTAGAGTGACAGGTAGAAATGGAAAATGGTGTAGCCACATTGATAGTTTGGCAGTTTCTTTCAAAGTTGAGTTCTGTAAGACAAAAGATTGTCTTACCATCCAGTAACCATGTTCCTTGGTATTTACACAAATGAATTGAACTTTAAGTCCATACAAATCCCTGTGTGTGACTGTTTATAGCAGCTATATTCATAATCGCCAAAAGTTGGAAGTGACTAAGATGTCCTTTAATAGGTAAGTGAATAAACAAACAGTGGTATATCCATAGGAAGAAATATTATTCATCATTAAAAAGAAATGAACTATTAAGCAATAAAAAAATCCTTAAATTTTGCTAAAGTGAAAAAATCCCATCTGAAAAGGCTACATACTGTATGAGTTCAACTATATAATATTCTGGAAAGAGGGTAAAGAAATGAGTGGTTTCCAGGGATTTAGGGAGGAGGAAAGGATGAAAACACAGGCATTCAAGGGGATTCTATGGCAGTGAAAATATCCGTATAGCCACTGTGACCTAGATTTTTATTTTATTTTATATGGTGTAAACGCATTACACATTCAGGAGAAATCATACTTCAAATTTTGAATTTTGATCTTTTCCAAGGGTTGGGCTATGAGGTGGGATAATTGTGGTGCTGGGCATGGGAGCAAGTCCACCTCCCAGGCAGCCACACAATCACGAGGGTGAACAGCTGACACACTTATAGCCATGCTGCCCCTACACACCCATTCTTTTTCACTTTCAGTGCAGTATTTAATAAATTACATCAGATATTCAACACTTTACCATAATAGGCTTTGTGTTGGATGGTTTTGCCCAACTGTAGGCTAATGCAAATGTTCTGAGCACATCAAAGGTAGGCTGGGTATGATGTTTGGTAAATTGGGTGTATTAAATTTCCTACCTACAATATTTTTAACTTACAGTAGGTTTATCAGAATGTAATCCCATTATAAGTCGAGGAATTATCTGCATTCTTACCAACAAAGAAACTCTGAAAAAAAATGTGTTTTTCTAAATAATACCATTCACAGTTGAAGCAAATTACAAGGCATGGAAGTAAATCTAACCCAAGGTATGAAAAACACCCATAAAGGAATTATGAAACACTGAAAGACTTTAAAAAGAATTACATTAGATAGACTACTGTGACAGTTGCACTTAGAAAAGACAATATCACAACAAATGGCAATACTTCCCCAATTCATCTGTAAGTCAATGACAATTTTAGTCAATGTGGATATTGATAAAATGATGTTACAATAATGACTGATAAATAAATGGTCAAGAATACCCAAGGCAGAGTTGAGGAAGAAAAATTATGGTGATCTCACCTTAAAGAAAAGCCATACAACAGGTCTAAAGCAATGGGAATTAAAGACAGGTGATGCTAGGGTGATGTAGAAGACACCTGAATGTGATAGCTTGCCTAGAGTCATTCACAGGAATAAATGAATTTAAAATATGGTGAAGCTGAAATCAGTGAAAGGAAAGATTGATCATCACATAAATAAGGCTGCAATTGGCTTTTCATATGGAGAAACAAGTATAAAATTAGAATCCTGCAACAAAACGCATTCTTACCAGATTTTCAGCTGGATTAAAATCCAGTGTAGGATAGTATTCTGATTCTAAGGTTAGGAAAAAAAACAGAAAAGAACAACATGTAAAGGAAATACAGATCAAATTCACTTCATTACAGAGAAGGACCATTTGCTTTAGATGGGAAAAATACCATAAAATTAAAAGAAGAAGTTATCTGCAATAAAATATTGTCATCATTTAAGCATGGTAGGTTTAATATAAACCCTTTATAGTCAACTTCTCTTGCAAGTCAGATGCCAGGTGTCACTTTGGCCCCATTTTACATGTCAACAGTTGATGGGAGCAGATGATGACTGTCGTTTCAAGTGGGGTTTAGAATCCACACGGCTATGGGATGCGAAGGGTGTGGCAGGCACAGTTCTCCTTCAGATTGCATTGCCATGTTTCATATAGTAAGGAATAGAGTGAGACATGTTCATACACGTGGCTGACTTTCTTATACTTCTATTCCCTCTTAGTTTGCTTTCTGGTCCTTGTAGACATTGGAGGTGTGTCCTCTGCACGACAAACTACTATGTCAAGTATAACTGGCCCTATTGTAATGCTATGTTTAAACTCCACTAAAGACACATTAACATACATGCACCCTGCTTTAAAAATACTTTTATGATGTAAAGTGAGTAGAGTGGCCTTTCCAGGTGTGGCAGTTTATAGAAACAGGGCTATTATGGGCATGAAACCTGTATATTCATCAAAAATTTTAGTCAAGGCACATGACTTATCCTGTAGAATTGTTTTGGCATATTCAGCTTATCTGTCTCTAAACCACCCATCTAGCTTATCTCCATGTAATTGACTTTAGCTTGGCATTGATCTATGACAATTTTTGTCATATATGCAAATAGCGTTAATTTCCATTAGTCTTTTGCACTTTTCTGTATCAGGGTTTCCTGTTTCCATTTGTCCTGTACTGTTGCCTTTTGTTCTTACTATTCACAAGTGTTCTTCCTCACCAGCTGACAAAATAACTCCTTAGAGCCCATCATTTGTGTCATGTACCAAGATTCTTGATTCCTGCTTACATCACCTTAGCCAGTAGAGAGCAATTGGTAATTGCATAGCCTGATTTTCTTTTCAATGCTTGGATTTGTATCTAATGTATACACTTAATTTCATTAAAAGATAAATATTTTTAGTTATCTTGCTCTTGAGATAAGAGGAATTTGTCTCAGAAGTATATTGTCAGATGTCCCTCCGAAATCCAGATAGAACATGCCAACTGCTTTTCTCTTAGCTATCACACTACTAATGTATCTACGTGGAATTTATATTGGAACATCTTCTTTCAGTAGACTGAAGTTGCTTTCTGATAAAATTTAATTCTTTTTTCACATAATTAACACAAACTCATTAGTCTTTTACAACATTGAACATTTTAGCATCTAAAATATTGGATCCCTATAGACTATTTCATTCAGCATCACTCACTTTTTGCAGAATTCCTGAAATCTCAGAGTGCCCAACAATCTAATTTGTGACATAACATTTTTAGGACAAAAAAATACATTTTTAAAGTTTGACTTTAAAGTGCAATAAATCAGCATATGAATGTTTAGAATATATTAATTTGTACTTCTTGGTAGATTTTCTTCAAATGTGTATTTGTAAGGCTCATTTTAGTTCATTCAAAATAGGGGTTTTGTTGAAGCTTAAAAAAACAGAATCATGTACTTTCAAATAATAACTCAGACTTAAATACATTATGGAAATTATACATTTAGGTTATAGATATAATCTCATTATGTCTACTTTGGACCAGGAATCAGACATCCCCATACATATTTTCCAATATTTATGAAAATGTCTTTCTTGTTATGCTGAAAATGGATGCAAGATAAATATAGTTTTCACACTGTTGAGACAGTAAAAAAATTAACTTGCAAACATGATTCCAATAATTGATTTGCAGCTCAAACCAGTGATGTGGTGGGTATAATAATGAGTATGAAAGAAAAGCCTGGTCAAATGGATTTTCATGGTAAATGGAATTCCTGTTCCAAATAAATTTCGTTTGATCAGCCAAGCTTAACCAACCAGCTTATTAGCAAATGATACTGTCCTGAGTTTGCTGAATGAATTGTTTTCAATGAAGAATACAGTATTCAGTGTTTTGGCATTCCACATATTTTATAGTAAAATGAAACAATGTAGCCAGTGCCAGAGCATTCTATTTGATCAGTTATTTAGTTAATATGTTTCCTATGGTTTATAACCATACATGCATAAACTTTGGCATATATTCGTTCTGTTGTTTATCTTTGCCATCATTACCCTGAAGATGACAGACACCATCTCGCACAGATTACTGAAACATGATGTTTCTTACATCACTTAACCTATTCAATTTCACTATCTTTTCAGTAGATATGACTGTTATATAATGGTTAAATGTGATTGAGGGAAAGCCCACTTTGGCACCTTAGTGGGACTATTTCATTTCATTTATTTCATATCAAATGCTTATTAGAAGCCAAGTCAACAAGACACACACATGTGTTAGGATGTTTAACCATTCTTGACTTCCATTATATTTTATATGTTTTAGGATGACTTTCCTATTTTAGCTGAACCCAAGACTATCTGAAATGATCTTAATAAAAGAAGATCTGGCTGCCAAAGAGCATGCACTACAATGCCAGCTACAAAATATGTTTCCTACTGTGACATCCAATATGCCAAAGAGCCTTCTCTGGAAATCACCCCTTCATTATGTTTTTGTAATTACTGTTTTCTGTCTGGTAAATCTTACGCAAGCTGTTAGACTTTGAATTATGGATGTGGGAGAGTCACAGGACCATAACAAGCTGCAGTTCACTTGGCTGTGTGTATCCAGGCAGACCCTGTCACAGCTATCACTCTGTCATCTCTCCTCATTTTCAGTGACTTGATCAAAATTCAAACTTACAGGACCTTGGGGTAGATTTCTCATTTAACAAGTGTTGAGCATCCAGGGCAGTAAGATATTGTATACAGCAGCATTCAAGAGACATAATTTTTGTCCTTAAAACTTTAATTTTCAGGAAGAAATATCTCAGCATGAAATGCCACCTGTTTTCATTTTATAACCTGAAAGTTTAGATTATAGAATTATATTTAAATAAGATATTAGTAAGAACATATTTTGTTCCGTATATATTTAACAAACTATTGAATACATAAGAGAAGTTCTATAAAAAGAGAATACAATGGCATGGAATTATGCTCTAAAACACTTTGCAGAAGAAAGTCTAAAAGAAAATTTCCTTTAGAAGTGAAGTACATGAATGGAAGGTGCAAGATGAACTTTTCCAAACTGCATGAAATATTCTTTCAATAGGCATTTATTAAGTACTAACACATGTCCCACCTACTATGCTCAGAGCTGGCTTTATAGTGTGGTAATATGGAGTATGAATTATCTTACATTTTTTCTGAGATTTAATCACTTTATAAAGTAAGGGAGCAGCAAATGTTACTTTCTTCATCAAAGTTGAGACCTTTATAAGAAGGTATGTAATTCTGTAACAGAATAAAACCTGGGCCAGTGAACATGGAGTAAGATGGAAGGAAACTCTTTCATCATCACGGTCAGGCAAACTAAATGAATGCTGGCCAAGAAATGGGACAACAGTCTATAGCTGACCATCCTCACAAGCCAGAGGCCAGCTAGTCCAGTCATTTTTGGCCATAGCTGACAATTAGGTTTACTGGGAGAACTTTCAAAATATGCACTAACATTCACAGAACCTTCTCCACACCATTTAAAATAGAGTAACAGGACATGGGACTTTGCAGATCATTCTAATGTGTGTTGATAACTTTGGATCTATCCTGACCTGTCCATCCCAAACTTTAAAATGCATATGTTAAAATGCATTTAACTGCTCTGGGATGGGAGGGTGCATGAGGTTCTACATTCTAACACCCTGATAATGACCAGATAAATAGTCCATGGACAATTTGTGATCTGTAAGCAATGCAGAATTTTGGGCCACACCTAAGACCTAACTGAGTCAAAACCTGCATTTTAACCACATCCCCAGAAAGATCTGAATGAATATTACATTTTTGGAAATACTCCTAAAATATAGACATTTTTTTTTCTAAATGAGGAAAACTATTCTTAGTATAACTTAGATGTCAGATGTTAGTCTATTTTCCTTTCACTATCTAATTTTAATTGGTTCAATAAATTCCAGATCCTAGACTCAGATACATAGACAATTAAACACACAATTAAGCCTACAGCAGTGGTTCTCAAAGTGTGGTCCCAGGGCAGACTTCATTGCATCACCTGGAAAGATACTAGAAATATAAATTGTTGGAAGCTATCCGGACCTGCTAGGGGTGGGACCTAACAACTGCTGTTTAGCATGTCCTCCTGGTGACCACTTCAGTACTGCACACTCAAATTGAGAACCACTAGCTCAAGCAATTATTGCACTACTGTAATCAGTTGGAATACAGAAGTTAAAACTATTAATACATTGACTTTAATGTCTTAAATAAGATAACAGAAATTCAAGAAAAAATAGTATTGATAGCAGTATCAAAAGACAAGATGGGGCATCATCAGTGGATCAGATTTTAAGGAACTCCCAGATGACAGAAAATGAATAGGAATAAATGATGAAATAGGCACACACACTCACTGGAGTTGAGGTCAAAATGAAATTCAGAGAAGTCACAGAGTGAACAAATAAGAAGAGTTGAAGGAAATTCTATGACAATATTTAGAATAGTTAAGGATACTTATTCTTAGCTACTGAATCACCTGACATTCCTCTCATCCTCCTTAAAATAAGGAGTAAAATTTGAATAGATGCAAAATTCTGAAGTTTCCCATCCAAATGGTTAATGAGAAACTGGGAGGGCTTATAAGATTCGAAGTTAGTGACCTAAATAAGAAGAACAGGTATTTAGTTAATTCTGAATTTCATGAGCCCCCACAGATAAAAAAAAAATAGACAAACAAAAACAAGCAAAAAATAAAGTGATCACGTTGGCCCAAGAAATAGGGATGCATTATAACTATAGCTATTGTGGGCCCATTTCTGCATAAAACATATTAAAATTCTGGTTGGTGAATTATTTGGTATATTTATTTATATCCCTTTATCTCTACTATCTACATTAATTACCTTAAATTTGGCAAAGATTTCAAGTTGGACTTCATTTTTTAAAAATGTGCTTTAAATAAGGTGAACAATTATCAGAATGGGAGAAAATATTTACAAATCATATATTTAATAAGATACTTGTATCCAGAATATGTAAGAAAGTATTATAACTCAATAAAATAATAAAAACATAAATACCTCAATTAAGAAACCTAAGCAAAGGATTTGAAGAAATACTTATCCAAAAAAGATACATGAATGTCCAATAAGCACACAAAAAGAGACTCTACACTATTCATCACTAGGGAAATGAAAATCAAAACCATAAGACACCACTTCCCAGAAGCTAGAATGGTCATAATGAAAGTTAGATGATAGAGCTGGGAGGACATGGCAACCCTGGAACCCACATACACTGCTGGTGAACTGGTGCAGCCACTTTGCAGAAAACTGGTGGCAGTTTCTGAAATGACTAAATACAGAGTGATCAAATTCTATTCTTAGACATACCTCAAAGATAAATGAAAATATTTGTTCATACAAAATTTTATACATGACTGTTTAGAGTGTATGTTTGTGTTATGATTTCAATAAGAACTCTAGAATGATTTAGAGCTTCAAGCTAAGTGAATGTATAATTTGATTTAAAGATAAACATAAAACTATTAAACTGCTAAAAAAAAAATCCAAGAAAAATGTTGAACATTTCTAGAAAATACCTGACCAGTATTCTTCAAAAGTCTAAAAGTCATAGAAAAAAAGGAAACTGACAAACGCTCATAGATTAGAGCAGCCTAAAAATAATTAGTTTCTGGAAAAGAGTGTTAAAGAAAATCTGGTGAAATCTAAATAAGGTCTGGAGTTTGTTTAATAAATTAAGCTAATCCTAAATTTCATAGTTTTCAGAAAGGCACCACAGTTAGGCAACTTGACAACATTCAGGGAACCTAAGGGAAGGATACAGGGCAGTTTCTCAGTATCTGCAGTGCTGGCATCTTGGAGTGCATCGTTGTTTGTTGAGGAGCCCATCCTGTGCCTGTAGGATACTTAGCAACACCCCTGGCTTCTACCCATTAGATGTAGGTAACATCCCAACTTCCCTCAACCCCAATTACTGACTTTCTCTAACATCCCTGGGATGGGGCTAGGGGGCAGCAATGGCTACCTAAACTGGGAACCGCTGCTTTACATTACTCCTCAATGTCAACTAACCTAAAGAAACTCATTTTCTCTTGGTGTGTGAAAAGGAGAAGAAGACATGTTCAGTGTCTACAAAAATTACTTTTACAAATCAAAACATTGATTTACCAGTGAAGGTATAGTTAGAAGGGATTAACTATGGCTGCCCATACTCACTGGCAGAAGCACTGATTTTTCAAACAGCGATCAACCACAGACCAAAATGATAGCCGTGGAATTGAACTGCAAACAGGATGTGGAAACCATAGATACTGGGAAGAAAAAAAAGGCCTTTTAAGAAATCTATACTCTGCTGCATTAACTGTCCACTCTGATGATGATAATACCATCCTAAGGGTTTTCTTAGCTATAAAAGCCATTACTATGATTATTAAGAAATGTATTATTAAGAAGATTCTTAATAGCAGAGGAATTTCTTTTTATTTTCAAAATCATGTACTGGAGGATATTACTCAAATAAGGAATCTGGGGGAAATGAAAATGAGTTAGTAAGAGGAAAGTGTTATGGATCTCATTCTCCAGCCACTCTACATCCCCACCCGGCCTCTTCCTGAACTGTAGAAGCTGTATGAAGCTTTCTCTTGAAGTGTCTATCAATGTCCTCAACATTTACCTATTTACATATCAGATCCAGAAAGAATGTGTTACTTGCTCTGGTATTTGATACTTCTTTGCCAGCTGCTAATTTCTGTCCTTCTACTGCCTAACCCAGCTGGTACCTTCTCAACATGCTTTTGAGGAAAATGTTCTGTAGAGCAATTTGCTTTACACCATCTTGAGCAGCCCTCTAAATTTGATTACTATAATTAATTACCCAGTAGCCTTCAGACACTTTTCATAGTCAGATGCTTTTCATCTGTTAGTTGGAAATATGAGTATCTCTGCTGCATATACATGGATTACCAGTAAAATGGAAAAAAAGAGAAATTGCATTAATGTTCAAAGAGAAGAAAATTTGTATATGAATGGAATAAAGCTTAAAATTATAGGAGTATCTCCATAAAATCAATGTTTTCACTACTGAAACATAAATTGTCATTGACTATCACCATTTCCTTAAGAGGTAAATTGCATAAAGTAACATTAACAACCATTTTAGAAGAATAAACATGCATCACATTTACTAAACAAAAACTAGTTATTTATTTTTCCTTACAAGAGCATTCATCTGAATTATGTTCATTTTTTATGATAATGAAAGAGCGGCCTTCTGTCAATACCCCATCTGCAACTTTTTAAATGCTGTAGAAATAATTATATCTTCCCTATAAATGTCAGGTACAAGAACAGAGACAACACTTCTGGTGGGGATGTAAGATGGTCAGGCCCTGTGGGCAATAGCTTGGTGGTTCCTCAAAGAGTTAAGCAGAGTTACAGTATACCCAGCAATTCTACCCTAATTGTGCACCCAGGACAAACAGAACTGTGTTTACACAAAAGTTTACACATGAATAACAGCAGTATCCACTATAACCTAAAGGTGCAAATAACCCAAATGTCCGTCACCCAGCAAAGATAACTACAAGGTGACATAGGCATACAATGGAAAAATGTTGGACCATACAAAGGCACGAAGTGCTGATACATGACACAACATGGAAGGACCTTGAAAACATTATGCTAAGTGAAGAAAAAAACATTCACAAAGGACCACATATTATATAACCCCGTTTATATGGAAGTCCACAGAGGAAATCTACATATAGAGAAAAGAGACAAAGTGGATTAGTGCTTGTTTAGGGCTGGGGAAGGGGAAAACTATAGGGTACATGATTTCCTTCTGAAGCAGGGAAAATGTTTTCATGTTGACTATAGTGATGGGTTCATCTGAACGCACAAAAAAACATAAAAATGTACACTTCAAATAGGTGAATTGTGTGGCATGGGAATAATACTGTAAAAAAGATGTTTAGAGAGCGAAAGGGAGCTCCTAGGCCTCTCTAACAGAGCTAAATTCTTAATTTCCGCAGCGGGAGGAACAGGGGCTGGAGGCTCCAGGTACCGTTGCCCTGCCAGGCTGCCCCTGCACCGGCTATCTCGTGCATCCCTGCCACAGGTCTCACGTGGGGACAGAGCGTGAATTTCGGGGCGGCCAAACCGCTCGCTTCTCCTGCGTTCGGATGCCAACGGTCACCCGAACCTTGGGCACTTTGTCTGCAGCCGCGTCCAACGACACGGGGGACTTCTGGAAACTGAAACCCTGCTGGAAGGCCTGCTCCCCCGCCCGCTCCCATGGGCAGCTACCTGAGCACAGCCTCTCGCCCCGCGGTGTCCGCCCCCGCGGCGCCTTGTCCGCACCCGACCGGTGCCCCAGATGCCTCCTGACCGGGTCCCCAACGCGTGGAGGCGCTTTCCCGTCAAGAAGCCGCGGAAGGCCGTCCTGTGCCCGCATCTCTCCTGCACCTGGGAGGGTTGCAGGAGGTGGAGGATCCAGAGGGCCCGGCACGCAGGGCAGATACGGATCTGGGTGACCATCAAGGTCGCGCCTCCGGAACACAGGGGCGAGCCCTGGGAGTCCAGGGGGAGTGGGGATCTCTCCGCAGGGTGTGCACCGGCTGAGGGGCGCCCAGACCCCTGTGCCAGGGAGACCGTGCTGAGTGCCCTCAGCCACTGCAACAAGGGGGCCAGGAAGTTTGACTGGCCCCTGTGGTTTGATAGCCCAGAGAGTGAGACCAAGAGGGAAACCCAGAGCCCAGGCCATCTGCCTTCAAGCCCCTCAAGTCAAAAAGGGAGTGGTCCCTTCCTTTGTGCCCAGGCCTGGGCCTCTGAACAGAAGCCTTCACTCCTAGAGCTACAATGTCTGCGAAGAGGAGACGGACCCCAGGCCTGATGTCCTGTCTTCCCTGTTTGCCAGTCTCCCTGCCTCAGCAACAGACTCTCAGCTGGAGAGCTGGGGAAAGGGGCAATGCTCTTGGGGCTCTGGGGGTCCTGCAGGGCACAAGGGTGGAGCCAATAGGGTCTCAATTGCCCCTGAGGACACCTGGGCCTGTTGGCCCCTTTGGCTTCTAAGAGTCAGGGCCCTGTTGCCCAGGTCTCCACCTTGCCTGTCCGTTCCCTTCTTACTGACCCTTTGCTCTAGCCCAGCATGGGATCCTGACCCAGTATTCCTGCAGCCCCAGACCTGCCAGTCTTTAGTCTGTAGAACCCACACTGAAGATTGTTGACATCAAAACCCTTGCCTTCGCCTGCCTGCCCACTCTTTCCTGCATTTCGCTTTCTTTTCAGCAAGACATCCTTCTTTCCCCACCTCTTCTGTTTGCCAGTTTGCATAGTTAAATGTATGAGCTTATTAAAAATAGTATTAACATTTTTAAAAGGGCTTTTGGTGTAAAAATGAAGGGAAAGTGTACTTCAGAACAGCGAGAGCAAGAGCAGAGACTTTGCACTGGGGGTAAGTTTTATTTATTTTGGGTCCCACTGAACCAATGTGGCAAGAGAGTAGTGAGAGAGATGATAACAGAGGATAGAGACAGGCCATGATGAAGTAATGCAGAGGAAAGAATGTGGTTTCATTCCAAGAACCATGGGTTTTAGGCACAGGAAAACCTGATCAGGTTGGAGGATAGTTCTGGTTGCTGTGTGTTGGGTGAATTATCCAGAAACAGCCATGGAAACAGAAACATGAATTCCTACTGTATTTCAAGCAAGGGCTGAGAGTGCCTTGGTGTGAGCAGAGAGTTTACACTGGAAAGATGCCCGTGAAGTCAGGGTCGGCTTGGATGCTGGACATTGTGGGGATTGCTAGTACACTGGATGATCACTTTAGGAATGTGGAAGAACCCAAGAGCCTTTGCTTATTGTTTCAAGAAATTGCATGATGATGACAGTGCATTTATTGAGATGGATAATACCAATAGGAGCAATATTTGGAGAAACCAAGAGATTTTGGTCATATTTCCTCAAGTATACACATTTGTTATGCCAGTGGAGCTGTCACCTGAGTAGCTGACAACAAGAGCCTGGGACTCAGTGGAGAGTTGGAAGCTAGGGAAATAAATTTTAAAGTCATGAACATATAAGCTCACTTACACATATGCTGGATAAAGCCATGAGCTGGATTGCTATGACCTACATAGAAAACACAGACCGAGGAGAGGGCTAAGGATGAACGCTGGAGTGTTCCAGCATTTAGAGGATGGAAAAAAGGTGAAGGAGAGAGAAGAAGCCTGAGGGAAAAAACCATTAGCCATTGAGGTGGGAGAAAAGTCAGAAGCAGCAGGGACCCTGAGGGGAGAATTTTAGAAGGTGTAATTTATCAACCCTGTTAGCTGCCGCAGAGAAGCTAAGAAAAGAGATGCTTCAATGATGACTTTGAGAGGAGAAATTGATTAGAGCACTGGGGGCAAAAGCCTGAACTGATTGGAAGATGCTTAGAGAGGTGAAGACAGAGAGGGAGAAACTGTCTGGTAGATACTCAGCTGTGAAGTAGTCGAGCTGGGAGGCTGGAGGCCATGTAGAGAAAATGTTTCAGCAGTATAGTGTTCTTCCTGGACATCTGCAGGGAAGGACTATTAAGTGTGAGTGGGTAGTGGGGTGGCACACAGACACTTGGTCTGTGATAACAGTGGGGTGGGGGCAGTGTGTTGTGGGTCTGGAGAGGGCCAGGGAGCAGACTTGGGATCTGGGGGAGAGAGGGGAAGACGAAAGTATGCAAAGTCTGAGGAAAAGCTGAGGATGTGAAATAGAATTCTCAAAGTAGGAAAAGAAACAGAGAAACTGAAGTAAGACTGTTAGAAAATATCAAGTGCCCATTTCAAGGTTGGGTTCTTAAACTAAATGGGAGACCAGGAAAAATAAATGAAGAGTTAATTTTCTCTAGATTGCATTTTACCTGAACTAGTACAAATGAGGATTACACAATTATGTTTAACCATTATATTTTAACCAATATGATATTAACTCTTATACTCCAAAAGAATTGACCAAAGAGGGAAGTGGCAAGGGAGTTAGGGTGTCTATTAATCAGGGCTTTCCTGAGAAACAGAACTTGTATGTGAATGTGTGTGGAGAGAGACAGAAAGAGATTGATTATAAAGCATTATCCCTGGTGCTTATGGAGCCAGAGAAGTCCCAAGATCTGTATTGGCAAGCTGGAGATGCAGGAGACCTAACCGTGTCGGTTCCAGTCCAAGTTCCAAGGCAGGAGAAGACTAATGGCCCAGTTTGAAGATGGCAGAGAGAGAGAATTCCTTCTTACTGGGCCTTTTCCCTCTATTCATGTCTTTCAAGCACTGGATAGGCCCCCGACCGCCATGCTCACCCTCACCCAGGGTCATCTGCTTCAGGCAGTCCACTAATGTAAGTGTTAACCTCATCCAGAACATCCTCACAGGCCCACCCAGAAATAATGTTCAACCAAGTATGTGGGTATCCAGCGGCCCACTCAAGTTGACACATAAAATTAACCATCCCAGGGTGTTTTTAAAGGAGCAGTTTTAATTTAGATCATGGAATTAAACTGGTTAAGAAAGAGATTGATGGGGGAGATATGTAATGGAAACCATGGGGAAAACAAACTACCAGAGGTCTTGATGACACTAAAGTTTTCATGTAATTTTATGTAAAGGTGACCAAAACAAGTAAGTTAGAAAGGTGGAGTAGAAGGTGAATTCTTGAATTTTAGATTTGAAAAGTTTCACCGTGAAAGCCTGCAGTGTGAGTGGGGTCAGAGGAGCAGAAACCTCCCAATCTGGTAGCAAAGCTCTAGAAACTTGGATGGTGTTAACTGTGATAAGAACAGTGACCGGAATAGAGTCCAGACAAAGGTCATGAGGAAGGAATTCAGGTTCTCAGGTAATGAGGGAGTGTAGTAGGAAAGTAGAAGCAAGAGTGAGAATAAAGAGAGTCAGCGTGTGGTGCCCTAACATCATGAGTCTCAAAGTAACAGGGGTTTTTGAAGAGAGATGTTTAGTTTGGAAGGACAAACAGAGCAAGAAGGGTATCTGCTCTCTCTTCCATGCCCTGAGGGTCTTGGAATGCAAAGAGAAAAAGGCTTTGTTTCCAGCTGAGGGTCAGTGCATCCAGGATGAATGAGGGGAGGAAGTGAAAGAGAATGTGGCACAAGGGGTCAGCTGTGTGGGGATTTCCTAAGACTCCTGAGTTCTGAGGGCCCTGCGGGAGGCTTGGCAAGACAGGGTGGGAGCCTGCTGGGCCTCAGAGTGCAAAGAGATTCCTGATGGGGCTATTCACAGCAGCATCCCAAAGCAATGTGCTGTATCACTCAGGTTCCAGGACACAAGTTATCTGGGATGGTTTTTACCACAAGCAGGACTCATTTGTTTGAACCAGCCTTGCATGGTCTAGAGAAACAGCCCTGTAACAAGGGCAGTGGGGGGGCTCTGCCTGTGTGGGTGAGCCAGGAAAGGCAAGGAGCCCTGGGGTGGAACAGAGAGTTCCTGAAGCAGAAATGTAAGAATTTAATACATGATAATGCTAACATTTAAACTCAGTAGGAAAATAACAGGTTACAACAACAACTGAATTGTAACTATCAGCTATCCAATCAGAAAACAGAATACAGATATCTTTCATGCAGAAGCAATGTAAAGATGGAATCTATAAAATAGTTGGTAGTTAGAAGAAAATGTTTTATTTCCTGGGAGTAAATTACTTAAAAGTTTAATTACATATAATAAATTTTGAAAATGTAAACATTACAGATAATGCTAAAGGCCCTCCACTATTCTTCTTCTGCATTCTTTTTTTTTTTTAGTTGAAGTATCGTCGATATACAATCTTACATTAGTTTTAAGTATACAACACAGTGGTTCAATTCTTCAGCATTCTTAAGGAGACTAAAAACCTAGATGCCACAAAAGAAAATCTCATAATAGCTAATATTCTTTAAGTTCAGCAAATAACAGAATAGAATAAAAACTTTAAAAGCAAGTTATAAAACAAGAGGCTACATTTGTAACCCACATTGCAGATCACAAATTCCTATTTCACAAATGTGACGAGCCATTAAAAATAAATGAAAAAAAAATAAAGAAGAGAAATAGGAATTAATTAAAATGTAATTGCACAATTCATATAAGAAAATTCAAATTATTATGAAGCATATAAAAATGTTCAGATATGATTTATTTATTCAGAGAAATACATCTGTATCTATGTCTATCTATATGTAAACACACCCATCATTGCCAAAATCAAGGTATAAGAGAAATAATCTCATCTTAATCTGGTAAATTGATGAGAATGATAGTCTATAAATATTCATTGTGTGGTTGTAATTATTCTTTTATTTTGGCTTTGTCATTTAATTTTAATAAAAGATGAGATATGTAGTAAAGATAATGAGGTATGGAATAGGTAATAGCATAGCTTTGAAATATATTCACAAAAGTGATTAAATAAGAAAGAGATACAGTAACAGAAAAAAAGAGATACAGTAACAGCAGATATTTTTATAACTTAGGCCTTGGAACAAAAATACGTAACATGGAACAGAAATGGTTACTGCAGATAGGAATGTTATACTCAAAAAAATTTTTTGATTCAATAACCTACAGATGAACCACAAAAATTTGTTTTCTCCCTGCTATTAATTCCTAGGCCCCAGATTTTTTCCAATGAAACATGCCAACTTTAGCATTAACCTTTGATGGTACAAGCAAAAAAAAAAGGCATGAAGAAATGAACAAAAGGGAAAGGTGGAGATAGGAGACCTAGCTTTACATAGACATCTATTTCTTTTCTCCTAAATTCCACTCCCTTTTGATGTACTGTAACTTAAATTTAATAAATGATTACTGAAAACAATGCAATTTGCAATATGTATGTATTATATATGTATATTATATATAACATATAGGCACACATGTTTATATGTATAAGTATATATATATGCAAGTGTTGTGTAATGTACACACATATATGTATGTGTTCCTGTGTGTATATATGGAATTGTGTATGTATATATATATATTTTTTAATACATATGCATAATATATATATAGTGTGTGTGTATATATACATACAGTGTGTGTATATATATACACACACAACTATTCTATCTGTTGCTCTGAGTGTGGTTTCATTAAACTGAAAACTGCTTAAAAAGAGGAATCTCGAAACTAACACATCACTTAAACTTTCAACATATCAACATATTTATTTGCCAAATTTCAATGACATCCAGGCTTTTCTTTGCATGAGATTTGCTAACTGGAGTTCTGCATAAAGCACACCCACAGTACAGCATCATTTATTTCCTGTTGTGGTTTCCTTAAAGTGAAGTCAGAATTGAGGTATTTGTAAAACAATATGGTGACATTATTTAAGTGCGCATGCCTTGTAGATTTTTCCCAGTGTTTTGCAGGCACCTTGCTCACAGTTAGAAGAATTGTTCTGGACAAATCTACTTAAGTCTTTCCAAATTATTAGAGTTAAAGAAATAACAGCTTTCTTTCTGCACTTATGTTTCATTCTTCTATGAAATGATTAGATGAATTACATAACTGTAAAGTTTGTTATAGATTGACTTGGTAACACAGTCAACTGAATTTATGGTAAGAATGAAATTAAATTAATAGAAGTGTAAGTGTACTGGAATACCACAGCAAGCCTGTAGCAGAGGAGAATTGAGCGCTGGTTATATGTCTACATTCTTAGATGTAGATGTGTAAATAAGCTGTGAGGTTTATATGTGTATGTATGCTTTTAAAATACATGTACACTCAAATATATGTAAGTGTGCATTCTTAATAAACATATATACATGCTTACTATATATATATATATATATATGGCAATAATGTTACAAACATATATATGCATATTTTATATGAATATAGACTGGAAGTCAGCACATTGGAGGAATAAATTTGAGAATCATCAAGGGACAAATTGATAGTCCAAGCCACAGAATTAAATTAGTTCATTCAAGAAGAATATAAAGAGAGATGCATTATGTTGTGATTAGGCAGAAAAAAAAATTTAAGTTAATATAGCTAGAATAAGGTCCCAGGGATTATTTTATTTCTGGACAAAGAACGAATATCAATTTTTCATAGAGAAAATTTAACATTCAAATCTAATATTTTATTTTGAATTTTCTTTGGCTTTCACGTGTTTGCTATGACCAGATACTGCTCAAATATTTAGTATTCTGGAGAAAATTGCATTGAAACCAGCAAAAGCAGCAAAAAAATTCACCTTAAATTTTTTTTATAATATTGACAGAGAGTTGTTTTAATTAGTTATCCTCTCAGGGTTTCTAACTCATGATAGGATGATGATGTCTTGTGTGTTTTCATGAGCATGCTCAGTCATTCCACCACTGGCCATCAAGCAAAACTCAGTATTACTTATATCTTTAGCAGGCACACTTTTGTGGTTGCATTTTTTCAGAAAGGTGAAATTTTCTCCTCTTTTTTTTTTTTGCACAATTTTTATATACCAGTTTTATCATTCTCTAGAAAAGAAGCATTTCTAAAAAAGTTTTAAAAATAGCATTGTTATACTTCAGATAAATGTAAAGATGGTTATATCAAAAATGACTTCTTTCAAGTGCACTAAAAATGTGATGTTTCTAGTTAAATGTATGACATTTTTCTAAGAGATGATGAAATTATATTGAATAGCAAGAGTAATAAAAATCATTTAAGCAGCTATAATGCTCAACATTTCTTGATTTTGGGAAACAATAATTATGATAATAGCTCACATCACAGGCTCACTATCTTATGCAATCATAAATTAAATAATTTTATTCAACTTTCATAAAAGGGGTACTTAATGTAGTCAAATGTTTGGAATGTATTATTTTTGAAAGTGCAATTTAATTTAACTCAATAGTCTTTTGATAGAATACAGTCTTCTTGAGTTTCTTTCTATCCTTATCCATTTATTCTTAGCAGCCATTCTGCACTAATGTTAATTGATAAATAAATAAACATGGATAGGGGGTCAGCCTAATATCATCAGCCCCAGAAAACCCTAGTGTAAAGTTCATTTCTCTTTGCATTTTGTGTTCTCCACATTCACACAGAATCAATGTTGGGCATCCTTGAAACAGATACATGCATCAGATGGTCTACCTGTAAAACATGTGACAGAAAAGGAATCAGGAAAGGGCACTCTGAGGGAGAGGCCGAAGCCGACCCTTTGAGGTGGGTCCACATGTCTTGCAAGATTGGAACTCAGTTATTCCAGGGACAGACAAACCTTACCCAAGGACATTGCTCCCAGTGGTCTGCTTTCAAATCCTATTTATTATGTCAGGTCTGGAACTTGTTCTTGGGGATAATCCCGGAGGTCCTCCCACTAGGGCATGGTGCCCTTGTTTTGCCTTCTGATAAATGATGTCTAGTTACACTGACTCTGCTTCACAAGGTCTCCCCTGCTCATTTTCAGACTGTTCTGACTTCGGCCTCTATGAGATCTCCCACTCTTGTCTTCTTAGTCCAGGCTGGCTGGTCCAGTGTTCAGCTCTGTGAGCCAACCTGTGGTGACAGTTCATAACCGTGGAACAAAAATGGTAACCCAAATACTTTTAACTTTTTACTTTGAAACGATTTTTGTTTTAAAGAAGGGTTCCCACTTATCTTTGACTCAGCACCCAATAATGTTCCAGAACCATGGTATATTGGTCAAAATTAAGAAAGTAACATTGGTATAATGTAAAATTAGCTACAGACTTTATTTGAATTTTTTCAGTGTTTCCATCAGAATCTTTCCTATTCAGGATCCAAGCCTATGTGCCTGTTGAATTAAACCATTGTCCTCCAACCTGGTACAAACTCCCACTCTTTTTTTTTTTGTTTCTCATGTCCTTGGCAGTTTTGTAAAACACCTTTTTTTTTTTTAGGGGAAACAACATTTTTAAATTTTAGTGAACTAAAAATCCCTGGAAGAGGAAGTTACACAAAACCTTTTATGGTTTAAAATGTTTGTTTAAGGTATAGTTTGAAAAATTATGACCATATTTATATAAGTGTTTAGTGATGCATATTTAATGCATCTTTCATTTTGTTGCAGTGTGAGTGCAACCCCACTTGACAAGTGATACAGCTAAATGTGAAGGAAAATGAGAGTAGGAGAATAATGTATTACCACTGATGGAAAGGCACAAAAGCTGGCCTAGGACAGGATTTAGGAAAGCCTTGTCAAGGAACTGAAAGTTGGTTGAAAGGGAAAGTATCTGGGGAATTGTGTGACCTTCGTTGCTGTCCTTCTCACATTCACTTGGCATTCATAAAGTAGTTATTGAGACCCTATATTGACCCAAGCATTTTATTAGGCACTTGGGGTATGATAGTGAATGAGACACCAACAACATTAAAGATTCATGGGAAGATAGCTAGAAGAAAGAGAATTCAATGCAAGTGGATGAATTTTATTATAAGAACAAACGCATATTTCTCTGTGAGCATATAAATAACATGGGCAATTTTTTGCTGTAGATAATTTAGAAAAGAAATGGCAGCTTTTAGGATAAGTACAAGTTAACTGGAAAAACTAATGTGGAGAGGAAAAGGGGAAAACCGAAGGAAACATATACTTGGATCACAGCAAGTTTAAACAGCCGTTGGGGGGAAGGTGAGCAGTGTAGGCATTGTGTGCAACAAGTCCAGAGATGTGAGTCGAGCCAGTTCAACACACCATGGTTTTTGAGGGACGTCCCAGTTAGCCTTGCTTACCTCTGACCAATTTGTGTCCCCTTTCAATCAATAGAATCCTGGCTTGAATAAATTATGTATGAACTCGAGAGCATAAGTTCCATGCTCTGTGCACGCTGCAGGGGACACGGGCTTGGTTGGATGGGCACAATTAGAAGTGGAAGAATAAATAGGAGTCTTGGTACTTTTATTTTGGGTGGTTGAGCTTGATGTTCTTATGACACATTCGTACAGAGGTTATCTGGATAACTCTACATATGGAAATGCAGACAGATTCAGGAGTTGCAGGGTGTGTATTTGTGTATACATATATATGTGTGTGTGTGTGTGTGTGTGTGTGTGTGTGTGTGTGTGTATAAATGTACCTGCACCCAGTAATCAATCAACACCCATATAGTTAGGGATAGATGCTGTTCAGGTTTGTCCATATTTACATGATTATCAATACATGTATGTAGCTATGATTCTTGTTCCTGTGTTGCTGTGAGAAGAAATAAGGCAGCTACCACAAGAATGCCTTTATTTGAGGCTGTATTATGCTATCAAGCAAGGAGAAGTTTAAAGTGATAGTCTTATTTATTTAGGCACACAGGGTAGTTTAGGACACAGTTTGCCTACAGGCAGAATGAGAAAAGCAAAATAATGAGCCCATGAATAATAAAGGAGGCATGGGCTTTTTATTCACAGAAGCCACCTCTCTGCTTCCCATCGCCCCATGCCAGTGCCTGGCCTGCAGGGCTCTTGGAGGGGCGGATCTTAACAGCAATCTCAACACCTCCCTGCGCCAGCCAAGCCGCAAGAGCATGCTTAGTGAGATTGAAAAAGCAGTGCCTGCATTCCTCAAACAAAACAGACTCCAGTCAAAGTTGGCATATGGATTTTTCTTTCAATAGATAAGCCAAGAAGTGTATGATTAGAGGCAAAATAAATCCACAGGTCACTAATAGTGTAGAGACACAGAGAATGCAAAAAAAAAAAACTAGTGAACAGAATTCATACCTAAAAGAAATGAAACAGGGACGTATAACCCACACAGAAGATAAGCTGAAGAGTCCACATCACTCTTTGGTTTTTAACTCATAGGTGTCCAACTTTGCTGGACAGCTGAGTTACAATAGAGCACATGGAAAAAGTAGGTCATATTTTTCTTCCCCAGCAGCTTAGAAGACTCTGTAAGAATTAAACGTTAAGAAATCGAATTAAAATTCAAATAGGTGGGTGAGACTGAGTGTTCTTTCTGACTGTCATTTGCTAAGAGGTTTCATGCCACTCTGACACCAAACCTAGTTTCTGTGGGTAACTCCACTATGAGTCTCCTCACTTGTGCTTTTATGTACAGAATCATGCCTGAGAGGTACAAGACAGGGGAGGCTATCCAAAATGGGCAATGCTTTTCTCAAAAATGCTGCACCTCCATTCTTCTCTTCATGATCCCTGTGGTATGAAATTTTAAGGTTCTCAGCATTTTCTCTTGGATCAGAGCAGATGTAAACCACAGTCTGGAGGACTGTGTCTCCAGGCACCCACCATAACACTTTCTATCCACATCATCAAAAAGGCCACAAAAGGCCTGAGAATGCATATAAAAGTATCCAGTATAATAAAAAGATCAAAAGTGCCATCAACTCTTTCACAGTTTTAATAACAATAGTTCCTCTACATATTCAACCAAAAAATTTCATCACTTATTTCGCGTCTGTGTCTTAAAAGAATTTGGAATGCAAAAGGGGGTACAATAGAAGTATGTGTATGTTTCTTTTCTAATTACAATGGCTTTCTGACTCTAACTTCTCCCCATCTTTTCCTGACTCTACTTTCCTGTTGCTTTGTATTTCTATGTTGGCTTTCAAATTACCCATTAGTGAAGAGAAATACACTGGCAGATTGAGGTAAATTGAGCAGAGAGAAGAATCCAATTCACCCACAAACTCTAGTTCAAAAGAAACGGCCCTAAGTTTGCCTTATTTAACTCCATATAAAATCAGAAGTTCAATAAAGATCCTTACTGCCCGTACCAATCTTGGCAATTTTGTATGTAGACTTTGGGAAAGAATCAAATGCCTGAAATCGGTGCCAGAACTAAGTGCATAGAGCCTGACTCATAAACAGTTGAAGTATAGAATCAAAGTCAATTGAGAAATTAAGGCTTGGGAAAAATATCTAAGACTGTTATTAACAGGTGTTCTCAAAGGACACAACCAAGTATACCAACTGTCTACAGTAGAGGAGCTGGTTCTAGAAGTTCATCCTGAAAAATATTAGCTTTTAACACTAAATCCTATAATTGGTGAGAAGAATGCTGCCTTAAATTGTTTTTAATTGTAACTCCTTCTTACTATGAAAATACTTTTAATTATTTTAAATGGGAAAAAAATTAAAAATAAAACTTGGCCACAGTTTCACTGTCCAGAGAAAACCATTGCTATATTCCTCGGTCTTGCCACTATACCTTTACATCCATGTAACTAAAACTTTGTCGAACATTTAACAAAATAAAGTATACATCATTAGTAGCTAAGGAAATGCAAATTAAAATCACAGTGAGGAACCACTTCACATCCCTAGTAAGATGAATTTAATAATAAAATGGAAAATAACAAGTGTTGGTGAGAATGTGGAGAAGCCAGGAGCCTCACATGCCTCACACATTGCTGCTGGAGGTGAAATCTAGCGAAACCACCTTGTAAAACAGTTTCATGGTCTTCAAACAGTTAAATATAAACTTACTTGATGACCTAGCAGTTCCACCCCTACACTTTCACACAAGAACAAGGAAAGCAATCATGTACAAAAGGACAATTTGGTATATCTACAATGGGACACTATTCAGAAATAGAGAATAAAGTGCTGATACATGCAAAAGGTGGATGAACCTCTACCAGACACCAAAGATCACATACTGTATGAACCATTTGTGCAAACAGACATCCAGAAAAGTCAAAACTGTTGAGACGGAGGTAGGTAAGTTGTTCCTTGGGTTGGGATGACAATAGGAAGGGGCTGCCAGTAGGCACCAGGGCCCTTTTGAAGTGACCGAAATATTCCAAAATTGATTTTATGTAAGCTTACCAAAAATCATTGTTTTGTACACTAAAAGCAGTGAATTTTATGGTATGTAAATTATATTTTAATAAAGCTGATAAGTAAAAAAGAGATTACAATTCAAAATGGACAGGTGAGCTGTTCTGTTTCTCTCTTCCCTTTACTGACCCTCACTTTGGCTGGGGCCATCCATTCCTTCGGGAAAGCTTATCGTTATTGATGCGTGAATTCAAATATACAGGCAATATTTAGCTTCTAACATTCAAATCAAAAATTATACAAGATATAATACTGAAAACTAACCTGTTGATTTGGAGACTTACCTAAATCCCTTGCTCTATCCCTTTCACATAGCAATAGCTAAGAAGAGTAACCAGGGAGCACGGCTGGCAGCCTGGTGGCCAAATCTGCCTGCTGCCCATTTTGTTAAAAAAGAAAAGAGTGTTTTTGGCACACGAACATGCTCATTCACTGCACACGGCCTCTTGGTGCTTGAATCCTACAACAGCACATGAGCACCGTAGTGAGGGAACCACAGTCTGTAAAGTGTATAGCATCACCCTTTGGCCCTTTACAGGAAAAGCTTGCCAACCCCTGATCTAGACCAGCCAGCTTCATAAAAGGCAGCTTCTGGCCAAGAAGGAAATTCCCACTTTTTTTCAGCCTGAAGATTTTTAAGGAAATGGGTAATAAAAGGACAGGTGAGTCAGGAACCAGTTTTCTTTTTTTTTGTTGTTTTCTTGTGACCATAAGACACTTCTATAGGAAAAACACGGGGGAGAAATTTTACATTTAACTTTACCAATTTTTAATTTATTTTTGACAGGGAAATAAATTTATGTGGTTCAAAATTCAAGGGATGTAAAGGTCTTGCACTAACATACCCCTTCCAGATTCTGTAACCCACTTCCCAACACCCTTCCGTACAGATAGTTGTATGTGACTTATGTCTCTCCCACAGCTACTTTATGCATGTAATTTTTTAATAATGTACTTCAAGGTTGTTTCTAATATATTTCTTCTATTAAAAAAAATGATGAATGTGGTATTTTCATTCATATGACATTTTACCCCTACATAGCTGTAGGATACATTTCTGAAAGTGTAATTGATGAGGCAAAGGACATGTGTATTTATAAATTAAAGATATTACAAATTACCTGAAAGAGTTGTCTGACTTTTAGCTTCATCAATGATGGAGAAAAGTGGATTTTTCCCCACACATTCACCAACACAGTGTCTCATCAAGATTGTTAATCAATGTAAGTATGGAGGAGTAGAAAAGATCTTTTCTTTCCTGCTGCCATTAAGGACAAAGTGTGCCTCTGTCCTGCACATATTTGTCTTCAGGGGGAAAAGAAAAGGGAACAAAATATAAAGGGTAGAGAAATGATGTAAATGGACAAAATTATCTAAAACATACTACTTCCACCAAATTCAGGAAGTTGTTGAAGTTAGAATGGACAGAATATTTGAGCTGAATTAAATTCAGAAAATGCTGGAAAATTATTCCTAGAAAAGTCTAAGTTTGACCTGAAACTCATCAGGGATATTCACATTAAATGACAGAGCATCTGGAGAATGTAAGAGCTGCATTTTTCTCCAATGTCCACATTTAAGTATGATTACTTTTGAATGATTATACTATCGTGCACGGTTTGGGCAGTAAAATAGAGGCCACCTGGAACCAAGGGTTGTAATAAAGGGACTCAGAGACTTGTATAACTATGGGAAATGCAACAGAACTGCAGGCTGAAGGCTATCTAACCATCTTGATTGACATCAGCAAAGCAGGTGTGTCACAGAGCTGGCTTGTAAACCACTGTGGGCCCCAAGAAACTGGACAGCCTGCCTCTCTTTTCAGTCCAACCTTAGTCCACATGGAGAGTGGGATTCAGGAACTGTTCTCAGTTTCCTGGTAATGCATTTGTAGAACAGTACTGTGAAGTGGATATTTCTTTTTTCTTAACATTGTATCGTGAACATTTCCATTATTTTTAACATTTTTTAAAATATGATTTTTATTGGCTTTTTCATCTGGTGAAATATGTGGGCACATGTTACTGTTTCTGTTTTTTAATTGCTATAAATAACTTTGTAATGGGTATTCTTATATGTTAATATTTTTATATACTGGTTTTATCCTTCTTAGATATTCCTAAAAGTAAAATTAAGAAACAAAAGGTAAGATATTTTTTTAAAAAAAGAAATAATTCACAGGTGTGGATCAGGTAATCTATAATTCCCTAACTGTATCTGAAAATTACCCTCTTAGAAATACTATGTATTTTCATTAAAATAGTATAAAAAGTGCATACATATAAATAAACAAGAAATGCTACAAACTTGATAGACGAAAAACTAGCATCATATTTCAACTGAAATGTTTGTCTTGTTAATGAGATAGGGCAAATTTCTTATATTTATTGCTTGAATTGCTTTAACATCTTAGAACTACTGTCAGGGGATAATTAACAATGAGAATAGATTTTTTTAATGCCTGTTTCTGATTTTAATGAAATGTTTTCTTGCACCATGATTCTGAAACTCTGCTCATTCCGCAAAAAATAATAGTAACAGGATAGAAGTACCATTCCCACACTCATGCTGGTGGGTTATGACAGAAATTCTCCTTGTGGGTTTCCGGGGGAAGTGTGTTATCAGACTGGGGCCCCCAGTGGGTCCAGACAGGCCTTCAAGGGAGTGTTCTCTCAGGGCCCCGCATCGCAGCCCCACACTGTATGTGATGGCAGGAAGACTTGGAGGGTCGTTCCTTAGCAGGATGAGAATGTGTCCCCATTACTCAGAACAAAAATAAGCTAAACAACATATTTTATGTCTCTACCTTCTTTTTGAGGCATAATGACTTCATACATTTATTTATGTATATTTACTCGGTTGTATATGAACTATTGTTACAGAAAACCTGAAAACCTGGACTGGATCACTGACGGAAGTACCAAGCTGCCCTCGGAGGTCTTGGAGGGTTGAGGTTTATTTCACACCGGTGGGCTCAGAAGGGAGCGATCTCCTAAGGTCTGAGCCCTGAGCACAAGCAAGGGGAGCAATTTATACATTGATATGTGGCATTTTGGTGTGTGCAGCAAGCAGAGTGAAAGGGGAGCCCAGAGGAGTGCGGGGAGGGGGCTGGGGGTGCTCTGCTAACTTTGCCAATGGAGAGGCCTGGGGAATAAGAAAAAAAAAGCCAAGAGGGGCCAAGGGTTTTCTGCTCACCTGGACGGCTGTGTTGAATATTTTCCTTATCACTATTGTCATCACTGTTTGCTATGATTTCTTTAAGGGGGAGTGGAGTTTTCAAGCAGTCTGCTAAACTGCTTTTGTTCAAATTTGGGAACACTCAAGCTAGTTCCAGTGTAATCAGTGAGCTGTTAAGCAATTAGCAAGAACACCTTTCAATGTAATTCAGTTAGATCTGGAAAATTCTTTGATCTCTGAGATATGTTTATTGAATTGTAATATTCTTCTTTCTGTAAGGATGTTTGGGATAAGCCAGAAATATTACTCGATGATGCCATGCTTAAAGCATACATTTTCAGGTTGCCTTTCATTACCTTTGAGCTATTTTATGATTTTGAAAGTTGTAGACAGCAGATAGTAGTGCAAAATAATTGTTTCTTATGGAATCACAAGTTAGTTCTGCACTCTGGAAATTTTATTAACTCCCCCAAGAAAGAGCCTCCCACAAACTCTCTGATACTCCCCGAGAAAGTCCGTTGGGAGTCTGCTCTTCCACATTTTTTCTATCTTTCTCATCTCTTTCTCTCTCCCTAATAGTAAATATAGATAGATAATAGATAGTTGATAGATAGGTGATGATAGATGTAGATCTATATATATTTCTTTGACTTCTCCTTTCAACTGTTGTAACATTTGCCTTGTTCGCTCAATAGAGATAAAATCCTTACATGTATTTTATATATTAGTTATAATATGTATGTCTTGCCAATGGGTTTCAGCCCCGGGCAAGTTCGCTGTGGATTCATTGTGACCAAAGAAATTGACAGCAAAACATTCTTTGGCGTGAAAGGGTTTATTACCCGGCTTGTTCTCCCAGTAGTAGGTCGAGCACTAGCATCTCTGCTTCTGCCCAGAGCACTGGGCCGAGCTCTCTGTATAGCAGAGTAATAGCTTATTGCCTAAAGGTGTGGAAGCAGTAGCCAAGCAACAGGCCAGTTACATCATCAGGTGGTTTAAGTTCAGTGAGGATCCTGGCCATAGGAACCCCAATTTCCCCACGCTCCACCCCTCCAGGATTCTCACCTTACAATCTACACACTTTCAATCTACTGCAATGGTGTCTGTGCGAGAAATCTGGAGCACTGTAACCAGATTCCGCAACAGAAACAGAGGATAACAATAATTTAGAACAAAAATTAAGATACAACAAGATTTTGATACAGGTAACAAAAATTATGATAATCCTCAAGCCAGAGGAAGTTCCCAATCCACAAAGACGTTAGGGGCAATAAGACACAGGTTTTAATGACACCAACATAGGCAAATCTTGTCCATCAGGTAGGATGCACGCAAAAGAGTGGTCCTGTGACAGGACTGTAGCAGCAAGGGGGTCCCTTCCAGGTCTAGTATGCCATACTTTTCCTTCTTTGCCCATGGGGGTTACTGAAGGGTCTATATATAGTGCTACTGGAGGTGCATGCACTGGCCATAATGATAAAACAAAACTCCCCAGTAAGATGCTCCTACCTTCTGGTCATTCAGGATATACTACTGTAACCTTTGGGAGCCACTGTGCTGTTATTCCAGGAATACACAAGAGGCCAGCTTCCAGGCCTTGTCCCCAAGGTGCCAGGAGAGCTAGCTATTGTTGGTCCATGTGTCAAAAGGTCCAAGGACATGTCCACTCAGTGGAGTCTCCAGGGTTTAGTGCAGTTAGTGCTGGCAGCAAGATATTATTCTGGTGTCTGAACATCGGTTTCAGTGATTCTTCCTTGGTTTGTACTTGCAGTTGTACAGGGGAAGCAGCCATATGTGTTAACATGTCTGTGGGGCTCAGGACTCCTTTTCGGGGTCTCTCGTTCAAACACCATAGCATGGCCCACAAGCAGACTGACCATTCTTGCATACTATTGGTATCTTTCTTTAGTTTGGATTTTAACAAGCCATTGTGCCTCTCTATGATGCCTGCTGCGGTAGAATTGTATGGCACATGAAACTTCCATTTGATTCCCAGCTGTCGCACCCATTCTTGCAGTGTATGTCCAGTAAAATGGGTGCCCTGATCACTCTCAATTAGGTGACAAAGAGACACTCCAGGCCTCTTTTGGTCATCTGCTGGTCTGCACAACGGGTAGGAAAAGCAACCAGAAGTCCAGTAGCTGTGTCCACACAAGTCATGGCATACCAATATCCTTCTGATACAGGTAGAGGCTCAATAGAGTGTATCTGCCACCTGATGAGGGGTATAGGCCCCTTAGCTATAGTCCCATGTTGCTGTGGAACTCGGTGTAAGTCCCTTTTGGAGCACACGACACACTACTGCCGGGCTCTACTAACTTCTTCAAAGGTCAACGGCAAGCCCTACTGACGGGCTACAGCCACATTGTATTTTGCACCCTGCCTGCAACAAATGCTGATGTAACACTGGGCTACATCAGAGGCACGTTTTCCTTGTAAGCAACGTATCTGGGCCAATTTATCTGCTTCATCATTTTCTGGGGAGGCCAGTGGCAAATGACCTGTCACATGGTATACTGTAATTATTTTAGTCTGACCACAGGCCCATAAGTCTTGCCACAGTTCTTGTCCCCAAGGGGGTCAGTGACCAACCAGCTAGTTGGCATGATACCAGTTTGGTAACCACAGGGTCAAGCCCTAATAGACAGCCCTGCTGTCAGTGCAGACAACTATAGGGAGGACTCCTGGCTGATCACAAGACATACAGCCCACAAATCTGCCCATTGGCTGCTCTTCCCCTCATCATCTTCCATCCATATTGTTTTTGTATTAAGATGGAAAGCTATGGCCCTCCATTTTGGGGGCTGCCCATGGCTGGAGCCATCTGTGTACCATGCATCTTCAGTTACAGGGGCTCTTCCCTCCCAGAAGGCACTCTCTGCTACTAATGGTTCAAAAGCAAGTTCTTCCTGCTTTTCACTAGTATATGTCACCGGCCCCAATAAGCATTGGAGTTCTTTATTCAAGGGGCTACTAGAGAGAGCACTATGCTTCTGTAGGTATGCACCTGACTTGGCCAGTGTGGGTGTTTGTGCCATGCCACTCCTTGGCTTTTGGGTCCCGTCTTGCACCCACCCCAAGATGGGATAGGTGGTTATTACCCTTATTGGGGCCATTCCAGTGATGGGTTCTGCAGCCAGCAAGGCATAATAGCTGGCAGCTAGTTGTTTTCCTATCAAAGTATCATACCTCCGCCCCTTTCTAGAGTTGCGATCAAAATCCAGTAGGTTAGTGTGTTTGTTCAAGCCTCTGCCAGAGACCCCAGCCATAACCCTCTTCAGACACATGAACATCCAGCTCACAGGGCCTTGATGGGTCTATCACACTCAGAGCCTGCACGGCCTTGACTGCCTGTTTTGCTGTAGTAAAGGCAGATACACATGTTTCATCCCAGTCCCACCTGACACCCTTTCATACCAACTGGTATAAGGGCTTTGGAATTTATGCCAAGTGCGGCATAAACTCTCCTGTAGCCTAGAAGACCCAAAAACTCCTGTAGCAATGCTACAGTTGTGGGGGTAGGAAAGGCCTGGACTTTATCTATAACTGCTTCTGGTATCACTTTGGTCTTAACCTGACCAGATGACCCCCAAGAATTTGACAGCCAAACCAGGTCCCTGAACCTTGGTACTGTTCACAGGCCATCCTTTCTCCTATATATGTTGCAGCAGTCTAGGTACTGCACCTTCTAGATCTGAAAGAGAATCAGATGTGAGCATAACATCATCAATATAATGGTACAGCTGCACCATTGGTGGTTTCTTCCATGTAGCCAAGTCTTGGGCTACAAGTCCATGACAGATGGTGGGGGTGTGGAGGTATCCCTGTGGAAGGACGGTGAAAGTCCATTGCTGTCCTTCCCACGTGAAGGCAAACTGTTCCTGACTTTCCTGCTCAATGTCAGTGGAAAAGAAGGCTTTATCAAGATCTACTACATATGGTATGTTCCTTGTTCATGGCTGAGGGTATCCATCATGCCTGCAACAGAGGGGGTAGAAGGATGCATAGGGGGTATGACTTTTTTAGTTCTCTGTAATCCACAGTCATATGCCAGGAGCCATCTGGCTTTTTACTGGCCACACTGGGGAATTGAAAGGACTATGGGTGGGCTTTATAATACCCACCTTTTCCAGCTCCTGGAGAGTTTCTCCAATCTCTTCATTCACTCCAGGCAGTTTGTACTGTTTGGTAATATCACCTGCCAAGGCACAGGCAAAGCTATGGGTGGGTACCTAGCATGTCCCCTCAGAACTGCCTTCACCACACATACTCTCAGTCTGAACTCACCAGCAGTGGTCTACAACCATAGACCCTGCAGGATATCAATCCCCAATATATACTCACAGATAGGAGATATATACACAGTATACTTTATTGGGGGTAGAAGCCCTGTTCCCAAGGTATGTGGGTTTGTTTCACTCTGATATCCTTACCCCTGTGTCTGTCTATGACAGTGGGGGTCCTGGGGAACTGTTCAGCGTTACCATGAATCAGTGAACATTCAGCCCCTGTGTCCACCAGAGCCAGGACACATATGTTCACTGGAGAATAATGGATAGCTATTTCAACATGTGGCCTCTGGTCCGCTCCTGGTCCCTCAGGGAAGATACCTCAACCTTCCCCCCAGTCAAACCGTGTTCTTCAATCATCTTGTGTGGGCTCAATTGAGGTTCGCTGTTGGGGTTTTTAGCCTCCCCCGAGCCCCCTCCAAACCTGCGGAGAGAACGGGAAGGGGGAGACAGACCCTGGCAAGGCAGGACCGGGAAGGGTGAGTGCCGACTGTCTGCCCAAACACCAGCCTCCACCTCGCCGCTGGAGGCCGGAGACAAACAGACGTGACAGGGAGCTCAGTCAAAGCAGGAACTTGTTTATTGCAGAAACAGCAGAGTATATATAACATTCATGGGCCAGTCAGCATAAAGGTCATCAAGCAGTCAGTCATAAGCTCTTCACGCAGGAAGGCACATAATGCAAGTGAATGGTGTCCACGAGCTGATCACGATCCCGGAAGACTCATGCCACCAATAGGGAGATACCCGGAACACAGGTAGACTAATGTCATAGCCCGCCAAAATGCCTGGGCACCACTCTATGCTCATCCAGTGAGCTTGGCAATAATTCAGCATTTAAAGGCTACTTAGATTAGAAGGCCCTACAGTTGGCTTGCTCTCCAGCAGGAAATCTTGCAAATACACAGATCAGACTTGTGGCTCTGTCTCTGACCTCTGCCTCTTTGGTTTTAATGGCTGGAACTGCTGCTCTGGTTTCAGTTGTTGCCATAGCTCTAGTAAGATCCTACTTGACTTCCCATCTAATTTCCTTCCATCTGCTCCTGTCCATAAAAAATCAACCCACATCTGGGTCCTCATAACCTTCATGGGGCCCTTTAAATTCTTGTGAGTAGCAGACCTTATTTCTTTTCATGTTCTCATTGCTTCAGCCTCTCCTAAGTCCACTATTGTATGTGTCACCTTGCTTATAGGATGCCCTAAGTGAGGGGCAAGAATGGCCACTAGAGATGCAAAGAGGGATGTGGGAGCCATTTGCAGCACAATACTTCTCATCCCAGTAGTGAAAATCTTTTCATTTCGGCCATGATTCTCTGGACTATAGATGGCATTTCTTATGCCTAGCTCTCATAACAACTGTTGGAGCTCAGCGTACATCTGCCATCTAACGGGAGAACGGTACATCACTTGGACTGGGCCACACAGCATGAAATGCAGCCATAAGCCAATCAGTTGAGAGTGATTCCCTGGGGTCTGATGCGCTTTTTGTAATCACTGCCTCAAGGCAGGCTGCACTGTTAGGGAAGCCAGCTTTCCCATCTCTGACCCCAACAGAACAATTCCATCCACCCTTAAGTCTCACAGATGCAGGAGCCAAGCTGATATTGACTGCGTGGGCTTCTGCCTAAACTAGGAGCCCATATCTACCAACCCAGCCTGAGTATAGGGGCGGACCATAGAGTGCTCCACTACCTGGGGAGATAGCTGCTCCTCTCCTTGGGGAACTTTCAACTGCTGGGTCTTTATTTCCCTTACAACCACTGGGCATGCTTTCAGTACAGGAGGGTTTAGTGCCTCTGGTTCCACCCCTTCATCCTTCCCCAGCTGCTCCATTTCCGGGGCTAATGACACTTTTCTCTCCTCTCCCCTGAGTGCCTCCTCTGCTACAACCTTTACCTTTTCTACTGTGCTCACAGCAATGCTAGCTCAGTTTTCAGCAGCTCTCTTACCTTCACCTCAATGCTTCACAGCTGATGTTCTCATGTGACTGCTGCCTGTGCTTCCCTCAGGAGTTCATCTTTTTCCTTGATGGCCTTTTCCTCCTTCAGAGCACCTGACAGCACTGCTGTTTCATTCTGCAAGGAATCTTTTACCTATTCAATGGCACCTTGCTGCCAGTGTTCTCGTGCTGCCTCTCTTGCATCAGTGCCATTTCCTTCTTCAGGAAATCCAGTTTGCAGCTCACATTCTCATGCCACCATTTCTTGGGTCCTTTTCAGGAGTGTGTCCTTCTCTTCTGTAGACTTTTTTAATACTGTGAGAAGCAGACAACCCACAGTCCCCACTGCCTCATGGGCGCTCTATCTCTCAAAAGACCTGCTTACTAAACCAAGGGCCACCCCTACTGCCTCAAGTATCACCTCCACTTGCCTCCAGTCCTGCGGTGGGGCCCAGCCCTCTAGGAGGCAAGCCACCTCAGACCACACATCCATTGGGGTACAACCCACTGTCTCCCCATTCATAGGGGCAGCCCACTGAAGCACCCCTCCCATAAGAACAGCCTGTCTTTTTCCTTGGTTAACAATGAACCTGGCCGACTTCACCAGTTATCTTGCCAATGGGTTTTGGCCCCAGGAAAGTTCTCTATGGATTCAATATGACCAAAGAAATTGACAGTAAAACATTCTTTGGGGTGAAAGGGTTTATTACCCAGCTTGTTCTTCCTGTGGTAAGTTGAGCACTAATGTCTCTCCCTCTGCCCATAGCACTGGGCCGAGCTCTCTATATAGTGCAATAACAGCTTATTGCCTTAAGGTGTGGAAGTGGTAGCCTAGCAACAGGCCAGTTACATCATCAGGTGGTTTAAGTTCAGTGAGGATCCTGGCCATAGGAACCCAACTTCCCCACAATATAATATATATTTGAATATTGATTTTATCAGTTTTGTAAATTATCTTCAATCTCTCCATTTTATTCTTATTTTTCTGATAGTATCATTCAGTTATAAATAGCCATATTTTGGGAATGGATTTCATTCTGTTTTATGGTTAAAGGGATTATTATCAGCTCTATCTGTATCACCTGTTTTCATTAGGGTACAAGCAGAGAACTAATTAGTGGAAATGACACATAATGAAGATGTGTTGGGGATTCCGCAGTATGCCTTTCAGCTTTATTTGCTTCTGATTACACACTAGTTTAGCTAGACACTTCCTCGTGCATCCTTGCATCCTTGAAAAAATGGCCTGAACATTCACTGCTTTCTACATCTTTCAGTACTTAAACTTCCATTCCCAATTATTTCCAAAGTTAATTAAACTAATAGGTTCATGGAATATAGGTATTTTAAGAGGCTCAAGTAGAATCAAACAACAGATGATAATGCAGATAGTCATGGGGGAAGTGTGCATGTAGATGGAGGGCCACGTTAGAAGAGTCGTTTGGAAGGTGCTCCCTTCTAAAGTGTCCAGTGCACTGGGATCATGCAGACTAGAGACAGCGTGTTCTTAGAAGGCAAGAAGCATGCTGGAGAGCATGTGGTGAAAGCCAGGCCTTTTGTGGGAACTGGTCAAGGGGATGGAGGGGCTTTGAATCCCATACCTGAGAGTTGGTGCCTCGATATGTAAATAAACTGAAGCAGCTAAATAAAATACAGCCTGTTGCTAATATGACAATTTGGGGAAATGATTGAAGGAGCAAGACCAGAAGCATAAAAAAACCAGTTAGGAGAATTTGTAGAAGAAAGACAAATTGGGAAATTTGTTGGATGAAAATGTAAGTATGCTGGAGAAGAGTGGCATTCAAGATGTCTTAAATTAGTATATTTTATTTACAGAGGGAAAAATCCAGTCTTTTGGTGGAGTCTGGCTCTTCTTTAGGCTGAAGGTGAAGGCAGAACAAACAACAGCCACAATGCCAACTTCATTCCCATCAAGCTGAGGACGCACGGCGGTCAACTCACCCAGCACTGAAGAGCCAGGTCCCTGCTGCGCCCCATCCCTCCTTCCAGATTATGTCACTTGGACACCTGAGAAGCATGTCTTTACCTGATGGTAAATAATGCTGTCCTCCAAAAGCTTCTCTCTGTCACCTTTTTACATAATGCAAAAACTCAGGGTACACTCAAGTCCTTTATGTTCATATTATGCAAATGTATTAGAAAACATAACTCATTGCCTGTTTATTGTTAATAACTTCATTTTTTAAATTGAATTTTGAGGACATTTTTATCTTTACAATCATACTAACTGGTTGTCTTGCCAATGGGTTTCAGCCCCAGGCAAGTTCACTGTGGATTCAATGTGACCAAAGAAATGACAGTAAAACGTTCTTGGGGTGTAAGGGTTATGCCCAACTTTATTTCCACAGTGGCAGGTCAATCACTAAAATCCCATTCACTCAGAGCGAGTCTGCACGCAGCAAGCCGGTGTCTGCCTCTGGGCCTCTCTGCCTGCACAGCCGTCCCACACAGCCGTCCTCTGGGCCTCTGTCCTTGGCGCTGCTACCACTCCAGCCTCTGCTCCGCTGTCCTGCAGCCCTGCAGACATGCCACCGTGTCCCAGACCACTGGGCAGGGCTCTTTATACAGAGTCAATAGCAACATATTGCTCACACATATGTAGTGAGCTAGCCAACCAGGGCCAGGTGAGAAACCTGACCACAGGAACTTTCATTTTATCCACACTGGTGAAGCAACATTTAGACACCTTCAGGTCTACAAACAAGATCATATTCCATGTCTCTATGAATCAAAATGCAAGGATATTTTGGAGATTACTTCTATTTTCCTGCTGTGGGCACACCAGTTGAAGAAATTGAAATGTTCCTTTGAAGATGCAATTATTCTTATATGAAGATAGAGTTGTTCTTACAGTTAGTCGTTCACCCAAAAATAGTGATGCAGCTCATACCTTGTACTAGAAAACACAACACACTGTAAATAAATTAAGCAAAATAGGCATGTGTTTCATACAACTTGTATTCTTAATGGGGCATAACACTAAAAGATAGTCACCCAAATTCAAAAGAAAATTATGAGGTGCTGTGAAAGTCCAGAAGCATTTGAAGGGAGAAGGGTATAGGGATATTAGCAAGTTAATATTTCAACAATATGTAACAAATTTTTTGAGACATTGCCAAGTAGGATAAGAACTCCATTTCTAACATAAGTTAATTTCTACATATTGATTGCTATGTATGGAAAACACTCTTGCACTCTTGCAAAGAGCAACTGTGAAAAATCAGCTCATTACCAAAGCATTTTGTAGACATTTGCAGAGGGTAAGAATAGCTGATAAAGATACAAATGCATTTATATGTGAGTTCCATATGAGCATTATTTAAAATTGTGTGCAGTGGGAGAGGGAAGTGGTCATATAGTTAATCTTCCCAGATAATGTCCTATTGATATATTTTTAAATGGCAGCCAAGTCATAGTTTGCAGAACACTACAAAGGTGGTTATCTTCTTGATGGATTTTCTTCTTCAGGAAAACTTTAGCTCTACGAGTGAAGGCAGTTGGGAGCTTTGCTAATACCTCATCTCATATACCAGGAAGCTTTTCCCTCTGTCTTTTCCTTGGTGAACAAATGAGGTGAGTCATGGAGAGAAAGCAAACAGCTGTGAAGGTGACAAATACAGCACCTGCCCCTCTGGCTTCCGATGATCCCCAAGCAAGCAGCAAGCCAGAGCGACCGTGCATCCTGGCTTCTGGGGAACATTCTAGATGTAATGTACAGAGCCATCTGTGAAATATTACAGATCATTCCTAGCCACATATTGTAGCTTACATCTGGCTTAGGTAAACATGTTAAACTTCATTTTAAGTTTACTGACCAAAGCAACTGGACCATGGCTTACAATTCCTTCAAAATTTACTGGTGAAAAGCTAATAAATCTGTGTGCTTTTTTCTGTTTTCTAAGAAAACACATGTCTGAATTCTTCCTAAATTACAATGCAAAAACAATTAGACCATCCTTTTTAGCATAAAGGAGACAATTTTGGGAAAATTGGGAAAACACTGTGTTATCATTTCTACAAATTTTGTTGTTTTCAACCAATATGAAAATAATATTCAGAAGCCCTGGGTTGATGTAATGGGTAAGTCAGATGCGATGAAACAAAAAGACAAATAGATTATAAATGATGTGAATATCTAACCATGGAAGGAGCAAGAGATATGTATCTGCTTTGTTATAGAATTCCTCTGTGCAATTTCAGCTCCAAGATCCCAGTTCCTCATTCACCCTGGGATGCACAGCTAAATTCAGTTCTGAAAGTATGAATCATTTTTCATTCAGCAGGCACTCTTTAACCATGTTATGTTCCAGGGCCTATACTAACTACTGCAGTTAGTGATGCTGATAAGAGAGACACAGCCTCCTGCTACGCCATTTGCAGTGCAGAAGGGAAATGGAATTAAATAAGCAGCTTACATAATAAAGTGACATAACGAGTCTCTTATATGGAAGGTGAAGTCTACTGTGGGAATCCATAGCAAGGGCTGCTGATACAGTGTAGAAAAGTACAGAAGGCTTCTCAATAAAGTGTTTTCTGATTTGGTACTTAAAAGAACAACGAAGAAGATAGGAAAAAATATTTTCTAGGCATGTGTGGTGGCCTGTCAAGAAAATGAAAAAAATCACTGACTAAAACATAGAATTCAATGATGGAATAGTGAGATAAGGTTATAGAGGTCATCAAAAGGATGTTAAGCAATTTGGAACTTTTTTATAAACTAGAGGGATGTTGTTTTCAGGTTCCCTTTGCTTATATCCCATTACTTAGGAACCATGTCCTCAGAAATGAGTAGAAAAGAGGAGTCTGCAAAGCAAGGGGAGAACTGAGTCAGAGGTAGCCAGAAAAGGATAACATGGGAATGCCATGGTGGCATCCCCAAGGAAGAACTTATTTCAAGAGGTCAAGAGCAGGCAAGAATGACAGATCTGATTGTGTAGCAAAATAATGGATACAGTGTGTCCCTTAGAATAACTGATCCAAAGCATCTGTGATCTCAGGAAGACAGTTTTAGTGAAGAGGAAGGGTTACATTGCCAGATCCCGGGAACGGAGTGAGGCAAGAGTGGAGTGTAGGGTGTCACTCAAACACCTTAGAAAGCACAGAGAGGCGAGGCAGGGACAATTTCCATGCCAAGAAGGGAGAATCAGGGCCTGAACTGAAGAGGGGCTAAGAGTGCCCAGTCCTTAGCTGCTTACAGTCATTAAAACATTACCCCTGGGTTTGTCTATAGGATATCTCTGGGGATATTAGCATCTGAAACTGCAGACCGAGTAAAGAAGTTGGCCCTGGGCCATGCAGGTCAGCATCATCCAACCCATTCGGGGCCAAATAGAATGAAAAGGAGGGGGAAGGGCACTTTTGCTCGCTGCGTGATCTGGTACATCCCTCTTCCTTGTACATTGGCTGCCTAGTTTCTCAGACCTTCCTGCTCAGACTGACTTACACCACTGGCTTCCCTGGTTCTCCAGCTCGTGGATAGCAGAGCGTGGAACTTCTCAGCCTCCAATATAAACTCCTATCATAATTCTTAGAATAAACCTTTACATATAAACATATATAAGCACACACATATATCCTGTCAGTTCTGTTTCTCTGAGGAACTCTGATTCATACAGATATTCTAAAATGAGATCATTTTCCAAAGCAATCATTTGTTATATTTCTGGGATGTTGATGTAAAGTGAAGAGAATTCCATGGAGATGGCTCCTCTTAGCTCTGTTAATAGAAAATCAAATGATATCTTAAGAATGAGTATGGACATAAGTAGAAGAGGAAGATTTAAAGCAATTAACCAATTGAAATACTTTTGTGGAGAAGAGGAGGAAGTCCAAAGTGAGGCACATATCCTAGCTGAGATGCATATCCCATCGGACATGACAGACAGTGGAAATAACAGTGACTTTCTATTGAAGTTTTTCTTTTATTAACAATTGATAATGCTTTCCAGCCATCTATGGTAAATAAATAATTATTTTTTTCAACCCACCATAGAATGATAATTTTGGCTAAACACAATAAAAACATTTCAGGGGAGTTGATATGGTATAAGCACTTTGACATGGTGCTCTTATTTGATGTGCACATCCCATCATGGGCTGGCGGTCTTTCAGACTACCACTTGTCTGTAGACTACACTTAGCTAAAAGGGAGCAATTTTAAACAGTGTGGTAATTCTGTTCTCTCAGTTCACAGGAACCTAGTCTTCTTGCATCTTGGGGCTCTTTATGTCATAGTCATACTCACCCACAAGGAAGATAATAAATTGTGGTCTTCATTGGTATTCAATTTAATATTAAACCCTTGCTCTCTGAAGGAAGATATTGGAGGACTCATGCAGTCTCTGGCACTGGAGCATAACAGAAATGTACACTATGGTGGGTGTCATAGTGGGTGGCAGCCATGAGTTTACAGTAGTATTATTTTTCATGAGTATGACATTTTCTTCAGTGTTGCCCAGAAACCCAGTCACAAACATGGAGTCAACTGGTGACTGGATTCCTCCAGAGAGTGAATATTGACAGATGCATCAGAAGGGAAATGAGACAGGAGAGGTTAGGACAGTGGCAAAAGGCCGATCAAATCTCTGAAACTGGGAGTCTCAGGAGACACTGTGGTGGAGAGCTGTGTGGGCTGAGCTGGGAAGGTGGGTAGACTGGTCCACACACTGAGCTGGAAGCACCTGTATACTAGGGATGATTGATCAAATGAGCTGAAACAGAGGCTGTGATTAGAGAGTGGGACATGCAGATTTATTAATTCAGATGGTAACAAGACAAAGTAGTGGAAGGCTGAAGAGTGTGGTCATATTATAGGGCACAGAATTTGAGTGAAATAGGTGGCTGGAGATAAGGAGGTCACAAACTAAAGTGTCTGAAGATGTTGAAAGGGTCACGAACTTGGGTCTTCAAATCATTTAGGATGAAGGAAAGGCTGTAAGTACTGTACAGAGCAAGTCAACAAGACATTTGCTAATTTACAGGAGCTGAAAGAAACACTAAGAAGGCAATAGATTATGAAAGCCACGAGGAACACTGAGTAGTGAAATAAATCAACAAGTCAAGTGTTTAAGTATTTGTGGGTTTGTTTCAGAACATAGTAGAATAGAGGTGGTCTGGAATTGGCAGCAATAAGCAAGAAGGACATCAAGCTCTTTTTTTGAGTATGGTCCAGGAAACCCCCTAGGAGGGTTTCAGTATAGTATGATCACAGGGAGGAAAGATTTGAGGGTAGAGGTTGTGTGAGTAGAAGGCTTGATTAACCATGAACCTGGGTTCTCTGGAGTTCGGTGAGGAGAAGAGAAGAGAGCAGTTGGGTGAGAGATGACAAAGCTTAGGTAACTGGCATCAAAGCCAGTGAGAGAGCTGTCATATTTCATGTGGTAACTAAGCCCAAGGATGTGATATGCAGTGATTTTAGCTGGTTGCCAAGAAAGTTTGTCTCCACAACCCCTTGCAGGTGTATTTGGCAGAGGAGAGCAGGCAAGGTTCCTGCTCCTCAGAAGGGTTAAGCTGAGTCTCTTAAAAGATTCTGACTTAAGAAAGTAATGAGACACTTCCGGGAAGATGGCGGTGTGAGCAGGGCGGCGGAAATCTCCCAACACTATATTTATCTACGAAAACACAGAAAATACATCTATTCCTAAAAGAGAGACGAGAATACACAGGAAAGCGCACAGCGTGCAGCTACACCCAAGAGGACTCGGCACTCCAAGAGGCGGGTAAGATATGGAGCCGCGATCCGGCGGGACCTGAGCCCTCCCCCACCCCAGCACACCGGCGGGAGGAGAGGATTCAGAGCCGGGAGGGAGTGGAAGCACACCCCGCGAAGTAGCCAGCCCCGGTGATCTGCGCGGGGAGCGCTGACCCACATTGCGCAGTGCAGCAGAGATTGGAGAGACAGAGGGGCAGGATCTGAGCGGGGAACGCGCCAGGGTGCTTGCAGCTGGCTCCAGGGAAGGAAAAAAAAAAAGTGCGCGCTTTCGTCAGCGGTCTTAAAGAGACAGGAGCCCAGCGGAGGAGCCGGATCGCCCCATCACACTCAGCCCAGCAGGCTGGGAGTCCTGGGGAGTTTCAGACGCCTTAGCTGGCGACTGAGGAAGCGTAGCCATACTTAACACTTCTCACTGAGATCAACAGCCTCCTACTCGTTCCCACCCCTGCCAGAGCGATAAAGGGCCCTGCGGAGCGGCACAGTCACAGCTGTGGAATAGTGGGGCAATAGCGCCACCTAGAGCATTCCCACAGAATCTACGTCCGGTGGGCATTTTTTTGTTTTTTTTTGTTTTTTTGTTTTGTTTTTGTTTTTTCTTTTCTTTCTTTTTTTCTTTTTTTTTCTCTTTTTTTTCTTCTCTTTTTAAAGTCTTAAAGAGCCCAGCTGACATACGTGGCAACTATCAGTGACCAAATTATACAGCCATGAAAAGACAGAGGAATATGGTTCAGACCAAAATCAACGAGACAACCCCAGAGAGGGAGTCTAAAGGGATGGAAAGGCACAGCCTCCCTGAAAAAGAATTCAGAATAAAAGTCATAACCATGCTAATGGACCTACAGAGAAATGTGCAAGAGCTGAGGGAGGAAGTGAGGGAACTGAGGAAAGACAATACAGAAATCAGCCAAGCGATCGACGGGCTTAACAGCAGAATGGATGAGATGTGAGAGACTGTTAATGGAATAGAAAACAGAGAACAGTAGTACAGAGCAGCTGAGGCAGAGAGAGATAAAAGGATTTCTAGGAATGAAAGAATATTAAGACTGTGTGACCAATCCAAACGGAACAATATTCTCATTATAGGAGTACCAGAGGAAGAAGAGAGAGAAAAAGGGATAGAAAGTGTCTTTGAAGAAATAATTGCTGAAAACTTTCCTCGCTGGGGAAGGAAGTAGTCTCGCAGTCCACCGAAGCCCACAGATCTCCCAACACAAGGGACCCAAGGAAGACAACACCAAGACACATAATAATTAAGATGGCAAAGATCAAAGATAAAGACAGGGTATTAAAGGCAGCTAGAGAGAGAAAAAAGATCACCTACAAAGGAAAACCCATCAGACTATCATCAGACTTCTCAACAGAAACCTTACAGTCCAGAAGAGAATGGCATGATATATTTAACGTTATGAAACAGAAGGGCCTCGAACCAAGAATATTGTATCCAGCACGATTATCATTTAAATATGATGGAGGGATTAAACAATTTCCAGATAAACGAAAGTTAAGAGAGTTTGCCTCTCATAAACCACCACTACAGGATATCGTAAATGGACTGCTCTAGATGGAAGCACACCTAAGGCTAAAAAGATGTCACCAGAGAAAAAAAAAATCATAGCAAAGAAAGCAGACCATCCAAATACCAACTAAAGGCAAAGAATAAAACACCTATTATAGAAAGAACGGAGGAGGAGGAATAAGAAGGGAGAGAAATAAAGAAACATCAGACTGTGTTTACAATAACTTAACAAGAAAGTTAAGTTAGATTGTTAGATAGTAAAGAAGCAACACTTGAACCCTTGGTAACCACGAATCTAAAGCCAGCAATGGCAATAAGTACATACCTATCAATAATCACCCTAAATGTAAATGGACTGAATGCACCAATCAAAAGACACAGAGTAACAGAATGGATAAAAAAGCAAGACCCATCTATATGCTGCCTACAAGAAACTCACCTCAAATCCAAAGATATACACAGACTAAAAGTGAAGGGATGGAAAAAGATATTTCATGCAAACAACAAAGAGAAAAAAGCAGGTGTTGCAGTACTTGTATCAGACAAAATAGACTTCAAAACGAAGAAAGTAGCAAAAGATAAAGAAGGACATTACATAATGATAAAGGGGTCAGTCCAACAAGAAGATATAACCATTATAAATATATATGCACCCAACACAGGAGCGCCAGCATATGTGAGACAAATACTAACAGAATTAAAGGAGGAAATAGACAGCAATGCATTCATCTTAGGAGACTTCAACACACCACTCACTCCAGAGGACAGATCAACCAGACAGAAAATAAGTAAAGACACAGAGGCACTGAACAACACACTAGAACAGATGGACCTAACAGACATCTACAGAACTCTACACCCAAAAGCAACAGGATACACATTCTTCTCAAGTGCACATGGAACATTTTCCAGAATAGACCACATACTAGGCCACAAAAAGAACCTCAGTAATTTCAAAAATATTGAAATCCTACCAACCAACTTCTCAGATCACCAAGGTATAAAACTAGAAATAAATTTTAGAAAGAAATCAAAAAGGCTCACAAATACATGGAGACTTAACAACACTCTCCTAATTAATCAATGGGTTAACGACCAAATCAAAACAGAAATCAAAGAATATATGGAGACTAATGACAACAACAACACAAAGCCACAACTTCTGTGGGACGCAGCAAAGGCAGTTCTAAGAGGAAAGTATATTGCAATCCAGGCCTATTTAAAGAAGGAAGAACATTCCCAAATGAATAGTCTAAAGACACAATTACTGAAATTGGAAAAAGAAGAACAAATGAGGCCCAAAGTCACCAGAAGGAGGGACATAATAAAGATTAGAGAAGAAATAAATAAAATTGAGAAGAATAAAACAATAGAAAAAATCAATAAAACCAAGAGCTGGTTCTTTGAAAAAATAAACAAAATAGATAAACCCCTAGCCAGACTCATTAAGAGAAAAAGAGAATCTACACACATAAACACAATCAGAAATGAGAAAGGAAAAATCACGACGGACCCCACAGAAATACAAAGATTCATAAGAGAATATTATGAGAATCTGTATGCTAACAAGCTGAAAACATAGGAGAAATGGACAACTTCTTAGAAAAGTACAACCTTCCAAGACTCACCAAGCAAGAAACAGAAAAACTAAACAGACCAATCACCAGTGACGAAATCGAATTGGTAATCAAAAAACTACCCAAGAACAAAACCCCTGGGCCTGATGGATTCACCTCTGAATTCTACCAGACATATAGAGAAGAAATAACACCCATTCTCCTTAAAGTTTTCCAAAAAATAGAAGAGGAGGGAATACTTCCAAACTCATTCTATGAAGCCAGCATCACTCTAATACCAAAACCGGGCAAAGACCTCACCAAAAAAGAAAATTACAGACCAATATCCCTGATGAACGTAGATGCAAAAATACTCAACAAAATATTAGCAAATCGAATTCAAAAATACATCAAGAGGATCATACACCATGATCAAGTGGGATTCATCCCAGGGATGCAAGGATGGTACAACATTCGAAAATCCATCAACATCATCCACCACATCAACAAAAAGAAGAACAAAAACCACATGATCATCTCCATAGATGCTGAAAAAGCATTTGACAAAATTCAGCATCCATTCCTGATTAAAACTCTCAACAAAATGGGTATAGAGGGCAAGTACCTCAACATCATAAAGGCTATATATGACAAACCCACAGCTAACATCATACTTAACGGCGAGACGCTGAAAGCTTTTCATCTAAGATCGGGAACAAGACAAGGATGCCCACTCTCTCCACTGTTATTCAACATAGTACTGGAGGTCCTAGCCACAGCAATCAGACAAAACAAAGACATACAAGGCATCCAGATTGGTAAAGAAGAAGTCAAATTGTCACTATTTGCAGATGACATGATACTGTACATAAAAAACCCTAAAGATTCCATTCCAAAACTACTAGAACTAATATCTGAATTCAGCAAAGTTGCAGGATACAAAATTAACACACAGAAATCTGTTGCTTTCCTATACACTAATGATGAACTAACAGAAAGAGAAATCAGAAAAACAATTCCATTCACAATTGCATCAAAAAGAATAAAATACCTAGGAATAAACCTAACGAAGGAAGTGAAAGACCTGTACTCTGAAAAACTACAAGACACTCCTAAGAGAAATTAAAGAGGACACTAACAAATGGAAATGCATCCCATGCTCTTGGCTAGGAAGAATAAATATTGTCAAAATGGCTATACTACCTAAAGCAATCTACAGATTCAATGCAATCCCTATCAAACTACCAACAGCTTTCTTCAATGAACTGGAACAAATAATTCTAAAATTCATATGGAACCACAAAAGACCCCGAATAGCCAAAGCAATCCTGAGAAGGAGGAATAAAACAGGGGGAATTACACTCCCTGACTTCAAGCTCTACTACAAAGCCACAGTAATCAAGACAATTTGGTAGTGGCACAAAAACAGACCCACAGACCAGTGGAACAGAATAGAAAATCCAAACATTAACCCAAACATATACAGTCAATTAATATTTGATAAACGTGCCTTGGATATACAATGGGGAGATGACAGCCTCTTCAGCAGCTGGTGTTGGAAAAACTGGACAGCTACATGTAAGAGAATGAAACTGGACTACTGTCTAGCCCCATACACAAAGGTAAACTCAAGGTGGATCAAAGACCTGAATGTAAGTCATGAAACCATAAAACTCTTAGAAAAAAACATAGGCAAAATCTCTTGGACATAAACATGAGCAACTTCTTCATGAACATATCTCCCCGGGCAAGGGAAACAAAAGCAAAAATGAACAAGTGTGACTATATCAAGCTGAAAAGCTTCTGTACAGCAAAGGACACCATCAGTAGAACAAAAAGACATCCTACAGTATGGGAGAATATATTCATAAAAAACGTATCTGATAAAGGGTTGACATCCAAAATATATAAAGAACTCATGCACCTTAAGAAACAGAAAGCAAATAATCCAATTAAGAAATGGGCAGAGGATATGAATAGATACTTCTCCAAAGAAGAAATTCAGATGGCCAACAGGCACATGAAAAGATGCTCCACATCGCTAATCATCAGAGAAATGCAGATTAAAACCACAATGAGATATCACCTCACACCACTGAGGATGGCCAACATTCAAAACACAAACAACAACAAATGTTGGCGAGGATGTGGAGAAAAGGGAACCCTCCTACACTGCTGGTGGGACTGCAAATTAGTTCAACCATTGTGGAAAGCAGTAGGGAGGTTCCTCAAAAAACTCAAAATAGAAATACCATTTGACCCAGGAATTCCACTCCTAGGAATTTACCCTAAGAATGCAGCAGCCTAATTTGAAAAGGACAGATGCACCCCTATGTTTATTGCAGCACTATTTACAATAGCCAAGAAATGGAAGCAACCTAAGTGTCTATCAGTAGATGAATGGATAAAGAAGAGGTGGTACATATACACAATGGAATATTATTCAGCCAGAAGAAGAAAACAAATCCTACCATTTGCAACAACATGGATGGAGCTAGAGGGCATTATGCTCAGTGAAATAAGCCAAGCCGAAAAAGACAAGTATCAAATGATTTCACTCATATGTGGAGTATAAGAACAAAGAAAAAAACTGAAGGAACAAAACAGCAGCAGACTCACAGAACCCAAGAACGGACTAATAGTTACCAAAGGAAAGGGACTGGGGAAAATGGGCGGGAAGGGAGGGATAAGAGGGAAAAAGGGGCATTACGATTAGCAGATGTAATGTTGGGGGGACACGGGGAGGGCAGTACAATCAGAGAAGACAAGTAGTGAT